>JANFAE010000448.1:0-83956 GCA_024613145.1 Pisolithus marmoratus
CACATCAGAATATTTGAATGATTGGAACGAGCGTGCCGAGCTTGGCCGCCCTTTCATCCTCGATCGCGTTATCCTCTCAGACCGCGCAGCAGCAATGCATGGGCAAGGCTTCTTAAGTACGGATCGCATTGCTGCAGAGGCGTTCGAGTTGCCAGGCAGCCTGCACTGGTGGAGCACAATCCGGAATAACGTCATCAAATTTGCAGGCTTGGACGAAGATATTCAGGCTGGAATAACTGACAGTCCTGTGATTACATATATATCCAGACAGGAGTGGGGTAGGCGGATGTTGAGAAACGAGGACCACGAGCGGTTGGTACAGGAATTGCATGCGCTCAGGGATGAGCACGGGTATGAGGTGAACATCGTGAGCATGGATAAACTCTCGCGGGTGGAACAGATAAGACTCGCAGCGCGTACGACGGTGAGTGTAGGGGTAGAGTTCTGGGGTGCTTATCTGTTGACCTGATGTGCTGTTGTGATGCAGATCATGATGGGCGTACATGGCAACGGGTTGACGTCGCTCGTATGGATGAAACCTACACCGCGTTCGACGGTGATCGAGTTTTTCTACCCAGGTGGTTTCGCACACGACTACGAGTACACCGCACGCTCGCTGGGAATGATGTACTACGGTGTTTGGGACAACACGTTGGTGTCTCCGAGTCTTGTGATGTGGGACGGTGGCTGACCAATCCCTAATCCTTTGCAGGACCTTTACAAGCGCGGAGTTGCCTCATGTCGCGTATCCAGAAGGATTCCAAGGGAACAATATCCCAGTTGATGGTTCGGCCATTGCGAGGCTTTGTCGAGAGAGGCTCAGTATCAAAATTGAATGATTTAGACGCTGTACACGGGGCGATACTCTGGCTAGTTCCCCCCGCAATTTGGTTTTTGAAGTTCGGTATCAGACACATCCTATCGTAGCGACGTGCTTCAGGACATAGACTTTCTCCACCTCTGTTTACTTCTACTTATCATTACTACCCATCGAACACTAGTCTACGTGCAAGTTTTGCGATACCCTCGTTATTGTTAGCGCGTCGACAATGGATGGTCGGTGCACGTGACCGTGACGTGTGTTGAGATTGCACGGTGGCGACCAAAGATCCAACTAAGTGGTGTCAATGGAGAATGTCGACGGCGGTGGGTACGGTCGTGTGCATGCTGATGCCGACAGGGCTTACTGATTGACACTACTCGTTCTGCAGAAAGAGAGGGGACGAAGAAGCGCCCGTCACCGGACACTCAACCACGTTTTGCGAGTCCGAGCGCGGAACACAACCGGAAACGGGCTAAAGTTGAAGATACACGGAGATATTCCAAGGGGAAAGAGATCGAGTATGAGGTGGGCCTGCGTGATGACGATGACGATGACGCCAAGCACAGCAGACGTTTTGTCCGCGCTTCATCGGTGGTGTCCCCGAGCAAGGCCCCGTCTATCTTCCCTCTGCGTTGCAAATCCGTACCTCTAGACGGAGAGGATGTCGTCCCTTCTGTCGATCTTGCAGCAATTCCACCCTCGCCCCGACGTTCCCCCAACAGGAGAGATATCGAAGTTAAACGCGCACCGTCTCTACCTCCGATGGTCTCAGATTCCATGGAGGTGGACGACGGAGAACTTCGTTCTGATGGTTTGGCACATTCCTGCGTTGCGGTGCCCGACCGCTCTGCCTTCAACTACACGGTAAACTTCGCTACAGCCTATCGCCAGCAAACGCACCGTCTTTCCTCTGATGACGCCCCTATCTCCACTTACACCTCTTCCACCGACACCATTCACGGGACGGTTGCCAGAGACCTCAAGTATACCCCAAGTAAGTTGTATTAACATTGTCAGTCAGGTCTTCTAATCCAATCGTTGGGATAACTGCTGGAATATCTTCTTCAGAGAACGAGTTGGAGCCTCCATAGGTCGGAGGATGATATGGACACTGATGTAGATACCGTTACAACCTTCCCGACACCCCCAACTGGTCCCGCCTCCACTTTAGATTCTTTTACGGGGCAACCTTCGGCTTTATGCGAACCTTTCTCGATCGCGAGGTCCCGCCCGTCCTCTGTCGCCTCCTCCCTAACTTCGGAATTGACTAGTATTGAGGACACTCCTGATCTATCAAGCCCGTCACAGGAACTTATGCCACCACCTCCAGCTCCCTCAAAAACAGGAACAAGATACTGCTGGTGGCTCATCTGCGCAATTAGCACAGACAAGTTTGCCGTGCACCCACACCTCCGCTACGAGCACTTCAACAACAAAGATGACAAGTTCTAACTCCATTTTTGCATACCGACCGGCTGGCCCCCCAAAAAGCGGTCAACCATCGCTGGCGCGATGAAGCCGAAGCCTGTATCTTCAACCTCTGCAGTTCCAAGACGTGTGACGCGGAGCTTGTCTGTCAACAAGAGAAGCGGCAATATTTCCCAGGAAGATGAAGTGGACAACTGATGGCAAAAACAATGGTAAGTTGTGTCTGGCTGTAACCGTATTTCCGTCGACGGGATTTCAAAGGAAAAGACCGGTCTCGTGCGCGTCGTATAACTACTGCAGCGCCAATCCCTTCCAGTGCGACACCGACAGGTAACTACCCTAAATCCTGATTCTCCGTGCTACTTCGGCTAAAAGCTACCGCTTCGCAGCTATTTCCAAACATCCACCTGCTACCCAACAAGGGCGTCCAACCTCGACATCTACCTTAGGAAAATTTAAGCAGTCCTCTCTAAATGCTTTTATAAGACCAAGGTCGGCTACCACTACTTCTACGACAGGTGCGACAGCATCTGGACTTGCTCATGTATCGAATTCTACGATAGCGGCTGCCAGCCCATCCAGACTCGCTCCTCCACCCTCTCCATCCAAGATCCCTCTTCCTGTATCTCCAATGAAGCGTACGCCTGGGACGGCCAAGGGACGTGCGTTCACTTCAACAGTATCAGATTCCAATATATTTTCCGGAACATCACGAGGGATGGCTCTCTCGACGCTTTCGCATGCGCTGGAGAAACTCGGCGTGCCACCGCCCAGCCGCCCCAACACAAGTTTGGGCTTTACAAGAATGGATAGTGCAAATGATAATGGTGGTGACGACGTCTTGGACGCTGTGCAAAACGGAGGGCAAAGCAAGGCCTCTAATGAGGGAACGGTTAAGGCTGGAGCCAGAGCAAATGATGACATATGCTTACACAATGCTAAGTTAACTTCAACGGCCAGGGGCGGGAGCAAAAAGGCTGCCTTCACCTTCGCCCGTCCGACTGCTGCATCATTGAAACGCTCGGTAACGCTATCAGGACCGGCAACGAGGACGGGTGCAGGAGGGACCTCCATTTTTGCCGGAGTACGAGGCCGTGACGCTAGGGGTGGTGCAGGTGCCAGACATGGAAGAGGCACGACTGGAATATTTGGGAGAGCTGGTGAACGTGCAAGTAAGAACCCAGGTCTTCCGACCGTGGTAGGCAGCCCCGTGAAAGGATCTAATGCGAACGCAGAGGAGTCGTGGTTGTCCAAGGAAGGAAGTGAAGGGGTAGTGCAAGAAGGCGACGAGGGACGGGCTGAAATCTTCGAGTCGCAGGACGAACGGCAAGGTCGAGCTGGGTCAGACGAGGGTCTGCCACCACCTGACCTCCCGACTGATATGACCAGCACGAACCTTCAGAACTTCGAGGCTGACACAGGTCCTTCGATAACGTCGCCATCTTCTTCAGCAGACAGGGGCAAACAACGTGCATCCCTGGTATCGTCGTCTCTTGCTCTAAACCCCGCGTCCTCAGCATTACATGCACTCTCTGAAAGTCTCTCGTCACTGCCGCAAACACCGCCAACCGCGAAACCAAGGGCAATTGGAACTAGACAAGGACTCAGGAGTGCGAGTATGGCACTCAGTAAAGCGAGCCCCGAGTGCGGTGGTCCTGGAAGTGCGCCTTCTAATTCGAATAATGTGGACGCAGACGGGACAAAGGATACCGGATGCAGTGGCAACAGTCTGTCTGGGAACACCGGCGGAATTAATGGATCCGGAGGCGGCAAAAAGTCTTCCCTGAAAGTCCTCAAGAAATGTGCGATTTTTGTGGATGTGCGTACGGACCAGGGGGATGACGCGGGAAGTTTGTTCGTTGACATGTTACGTGGTTTAGGAGCGAAGGTGTGTATCGTGATGTCGTTCTGCCGATTTCACGACTCATCTGACCGGTGATATGTCTAGATAATGGGGAGAGTCTGCCAGAGTTGCACGCACATTGTATACAAGAATGGATTGCCAAACACGTTGGCGCGATATCGGTGAGGAACGCCTATCTCACCTCCATCCGTGTACTGAACCCTTCGACTGTAGTCTCCTTAATGATCCAAAACCTTTTGTGGTTGGCATCGCGTGGGTGGTCGAGTGCGTCGAACAGCGCGCGAGGATGGACGAGGAGAAGTACAGAGTCGACGTTGACCTTATCGACGTTGCAGGTGGAAATACCAAGGTTACTTCTGAAATCGTTTCTTTGCATAACGATGATGTAGCTCAACGGTTCCCCCAGCGCCGGCGGTCGATGCTTCCGAGGTACTTGGTACCACTTTCGCCCGGGAACGTAGACTCCCTTTCGCTTCCTGCGAATATCTCGACCGAAGGGGACGAAGAGGATGCTGAGACGATGGATATGAATGAGTCACCCTGTATGTATGATTCTTCTTGTACTTAATGACTTAGTTCTCACTTCACTAGCACGGGATCCAGACTCTAGTATGAGATCAAAGGACGAGGACGATCTACCACCACTTGAACGAGCTCGACGTAGGCGGAGTATCTTGCCTGGCGGACAGACTAGACTCTTTTCATAGGTAATTTGCTGGCATGAATCCAGGATCTAATGATATACTGCTGTAGTTGTAGAGAATATTTGTCTTCTGCTTTGCCTTCATAGTTTTGAATATGACTTTCCTATTCTATCGGCATCAACCGAGACTCTCCACTAACGGACGACTATGCACTTGGAATGGGCGTTCACGGTCTTACAACTTATCTACGCGAGAACAAACGTGTGCTTGGAAAGGCCGTTCGATTTCCAAGCGCCTCAAAAGATGCAGTGACGACGATTGTCGTGGATGGCTGGTCGTGAGTTTGGCGAACATAGTACAAGCCAGGCCAAGTCTAATCGTGACCGTGGCAGGTTCGTTTTCGAGATCTACCTACAATCTCATCTCCCATGGGTGTACGGGGGGGAGTACGCCGAATTCAGTCAATATATTGAACAGGTCGTCCTCTCCTGGATCGCGGTTGGCCTCAAGGTGTACTTCGTCTTTGACGGTGTGAACCGCTCCAACTCTACAGTGCCTGCTGAGATGTGCTCATTTATGTGGTGTATCGTGCAGGACCCACTCCAGAACTAAAGATACCGACACTGATTAGCCGTATGAATGGAGGAAACGTTGAAAAATCTCTCATTTTCTTCCGCACGTCTCCCGCATCTCGATGTACGCCACGTTTTCTCCGCGAGACTAGTATTCTTCCCCCTCTTGCCTACGAGGCTTGCGTTCAAACCTTGCAACGTCTTGCCAGCTCTGGGAAGCGGCCGCTCGAGGTTCATTTCGCTGATGAGGAGGCGGATCCATATGCAGTGGAACTGGCAGGGCGCTTAGGTGCTTATGTTGTTGGCAACGACTCAGACTTCGTCATCTTCAGCTCTGGCCTCTACGCCGGTTTATCTCGTTAGATGAGCTGCTGTGGATGTTACCAGATGCCGAGGGGGAGGACATCTGCATGCAAAGGTGGGGATGACGACGACGACTTTCAAACAGTAGTGCGTGGCAAAACAAGAAAGCGGCCCACCCGACAGCAAAATATTACGTTTGGACTCATCCCACCGCTAGACGTGCCCTTGGAGGACTTGACACTCACTGCGTCTGTCTATACACCAGCTGCACTTGCTTCACACCTTAAAATCCCCATCACGATTCTTCCTTTACTTGCAGCGTTGGTAGGAAATGACTTCTCGAATCAGTCCACGACGCAGCGTAACGTCCAGTTCCTCTTCTTTGAAAGGAGACTGTCACTCTCGCAACGGATTACCCATACTGGCGACACTCTCGCTGGTATCCTGAATGCAGCCTCGCAGCCGCGGAAAGCCCGACATCAAGTGGAATCGGTCATGGACCTAATTACTCGCACCGTGAATGCATTACTCACCCGCGCTCCGAGCCACGTGACTCCTGGGGAAGTAGATGCTGTAGTTGACAGAATCGTCAACGCGGCATTAACATACGCTATCGATAAGTACGATGGAGAAATCTATGGCCCCGACAGCTTATGGCCCACGCGGTTGTGTGCGTTGCATGACCAAGATGCTTGCCCTTTCGTAACGCTGTTTATGGAAGCCCAGCCTTGCAGCAGCCAGGATAAAACTGGTAGTGATGGTGCTACATTGATAGGTGCAATGTACATCGAGGCTTTTCGCTCTGGAAAGTTAAAGCCAAAGATCGCGGATACTATGAATACGGGCACTTTCTGGCCAAAACTTTTCTTGAGAACCCTGACTTAGAGACAGTGGCGAAATCGATTGGCCGACCAATTCGGTTGTGGATCTATGCTTTGCTGGAGGATGGCGTGGGACTCCCAGACACGCCCGAGACCTCCTCGGTCGATGACAGTGTTGCAGAGGTCGGCGGAAGTCTTAACGAGGAAGATAAAGAAGACCTCGATGAGCTGATTGATGTTGTTGAGGAGCATTCGTCGGATGACGACGACACCGATCTTCTTGCCCCATTGCGAGGTGAACTTGAACGCCTACGTACCGCTGACGATTCCACGCCTGAACCACCGGCATCGGCTACTTCTCGTTCCCGCTCTCGACCGCCGCCCCAACCGAAGAGCGTGACGGAGTACGTACGTCGCGGATCTCGTATAGCCACAGACGAGGTACCAGTTCCGGACCTAGCAGTTCTTATGACATCCTCCGGTTTCGACGCTTTCATTGAGAGTGAAATCCATATTCCGTGGCAGCTGAGAAGTTTGGAGGAACGGATAACGTTGTTCCTGCATATTTTGGAGAGCAATATTCCCATGATGCGGGACCTCCCACCGGCCGAACTCTTTGGTGTACTTGCGGTACGATGGGTCGTTCGGACCCTTCACCTCCGTGCCGTTGAAAGCGGAATGACTAAAGACAGGGAAAAGGAAAGGTGGTCTCAACGTGAGGCTCGTGCCTTCCTTACTTTCTACGTGGGATCTTTGGAGGACAGCGAGGCTGTTTGCAGCACCACAGCACACAGTGATACCCAGGAACAGCACGTTTCGGCTGTACCCGTCATGGACCGCACCATCCAGCTCATGGCTCAAGCTTGACCGCGATTGAAACAATACAATGTTTGTCCCAAGTGTTGTTCCTTTCAGATTGGATTCCTGTCAATGTGGAACGATTATCAAGTTCCCGTTTCCATGCATACATATCCCAATCGGGTCCCGTGGTGGACCAGTCCTTGTCGGAGAACATGTGGAATGCATGTGTGCATTCGCTTGGGGATGCCTTTCGACAGGAACTTCCAAAGAGGAACAAAAATGCAGGGATTCACAAGCCCACGAAGCAGGCTGTTAGAGCGAGCCGTAGGCCCGTTGGGGGGCGTCTTCATTTTGCGGTGCTGGGCGATGCTGAAGCATAGGTTACTTCCATAATTCGTTGAGAGGGCCGCATCAGTACCATAAAGTGTAGAATAAAAGCATGTGTCGTGTGGTGATGCTATCCTGATCATGCGGTTCCATCGAAAACTCATGACCATACAGCCTGCAGCCACGGGCACCACTTAAACACTATTAATACAAGCGCGTCCTTGTTGACACGATGACACAGCCTGGAATGTACACACATAAAACGGTTGGGGTTCCAGATATTCGACACTCATCACTCCTTATTAACATGGCTGGTTAGTCGCACAAATTCTCGCAGATCCCCTGCAGCTGCAGACATCATTACGTACCGACTGGATGACAAGATGATGTACGTCCCACTGGATTACGATTGGAGGGTTCGTGCAGACTATGATCTTCCCGTGGGCTTCCGAGTAGACTGACGCGTCTTGTATAATACAGGAGGCGCTCTCGCAAGCACGGCGTGCGTTCGAGAGTCTCGCCAAGGTGGATGACGGACGCATCACATTCTCCATGGACGTGATTAGTGACGGGCGGCGAACGTCGATTGGGATCAGCCCGTCTGCTTGGAGGAGCGTCGCGTCCCGCTTGACGCGTCGTGAGGTTATAAACATCGTGGTCAGGCCTGAAGTCGTCGTTGCAGACGTGGACGTTGCACCACCAGTTTACTCCCTTGCTTCCTCAGTGCCGGAAGAGAAGAGGACCTTGTCGTCGAGCTCGCTGCGGTCGTACTCCCCACCGGCGTCGTTGGCTGGTTCAAAACCACACAGCATATGCAAATTCAGCCTAAAAGGAGTGCTTCAAGCACTCCGCAAGGAGTAGTAGGTTCCGCCAGATCAGTGAATTGTTATATTACCGGTCACCGGTTACCTTTGCTACCCTGCGTTCACGATATATCCGTTCATACGCTCAGGGACCACAATCATTCCGAGGACTGCCGTAATCTGCAGCGCTGCAGTGTTTTTATAGTTTTAGTTTGTTACACTGTATAGACTTCGCATCCTTAGAGATGTCTGCCAGGGACGCCCTAACTCGATAGGTCACCACATAACAAACGTTGCTGAATTCGTGCCTGGACGGAGAACCTGTACAGAATATACCGAGCCTTTACTGGTGGTTGACTTTGTCACTACAGTCAAGTCCTTGCTCGGGAGTTCCCTAGAACTCCGGGCGGTACGGCGTTTGTTCCACAGGTGAGCATGTAGTGTATCAGGCGGCGCATCTGTTTCCAGTCTAAAACAGTCGGCGCTGCTTAGCCACCAGGGAAGGCCATCGTTAGTGATAGTAGTGGGTCCCTGAAACCGATGGTAATCGGATATCAGGCAATCAACCAAAGATCCAAGGTACATATGTCCCTATGCCGTTTTCGAAGTCACCCACAGCTCGACACTTTTCCAGAGCAGCCCTGTGTGGGGTGCAATCTACGCACCGAACCACTCCACTACACACGAACGCCCATATTCAGGGTAAATGTAGCTAACCTATAGCACAATAGACGAGGTACGCATATTGCACCAGTAGCCATGATTATCGACGACCTTAGCATAAGAGTTCGTAAGGAGGGGTTGTGGTCCTCCCACAGCATTGAAGTGGGGTGGTATGAACACTTGGAACCTTCTGCACCGAACGTGGGCATAGTCGCACGGAATAAGAAGCTAAGCCTTGACACCGATCACCTCTCTGGCGTTGAATCGAGGACAGCTTATTAGGCCAACCAGGAGTAAGAGTCTTCATTGCCTGTCGTGGGAACTGATATATAGGCTACCTTCAAGTTACAGTCAACCACCAGCAATGCACCTTCCAGGAAATGGCCGATGTCCCCATCTCGCCGTCCAAACGTGTGTCTTCGTTCTACCTAGGTTGTTTGTTCCTGATCGCCTTCAGGCTGTTGACCCTCGGCCTTGGTTCTCATGTTGGCACGACGAGTAGCAACGAAACGACCCCGCACCTCCGTTCTTCGGACCAGTTAACGACGCTACACAGTGATTTTCAGGTCCGAGCCCCAGCCGGTCTAAGGCCGGCGCAAGCCGGGCCGGAGGCGGGTCGGTGGTAGCACTGGGTGCATGCGGCGACCACGTACCCAAGATACCACCAACCCGCCTCTCAGAAAACAATAAAGAAAGCTCTGCATGCTATTGGTGCCACCGATGGCACCTTGCGATATTCAACCAAAAGCGGGACGACATCTTTGCCCAGACGCCAAACGGGAGGCTTCTTGTACTTGGATTGCGTCACTGTGATATAGTTGGCCGTGCAACTACTGATTGCCTCCAGGAAAAACCTCAGCCGGATGAGCAGGACCTCCAATATATTACCGCATTCCCAGCTCGACATTTGCAATTCGTATATGGGACGGTAGCATGAACATTATTGACTTGACTTCTTTCACGTTTCACGATGCGCCGTTAACGCCCCAACAGTTACCAGATCTTGCATGTTTCGGATTTCGGTCAGCTTTCCTATGCAGGACCAGTCATGTCATGGGAGGGAGCAGAAATAATTCTCGAAGGCGAAGAGGCGCAAACGGGGGAAAATGCCAACCCTACATTGTCGAGATTCCATGCAGGGGTTAAAAGATAGCCTATTGCCAGCCTCCGGGTACCGTCCCTACTAGCTTGCCACATACTATGTGTTCCGTTTGTCTACGATACGGTGTGCAGAATAATTCGGAGTTGAGACTGGGCAACCTGTTGCAAGGCCATTTTACAATCCTTCGCTCAATTAGTCGTATGTAAGCTTGATACGGCGTCCTATGTATCCTCTAGCCCAGAAATGTCAGACTTGAGCTGGAAGACATCCCTCCATTGCTCACATGCTTTTGTGGGCTCCGGTCAGCCATGTCTACTTTTGGCTCGGGATCAAACAACAAAAGAATTCAAGAACTGACATTGGTCCAAATTCACCAGCCAAGTCACTGTTGGGTGGCAACGATCATCTTGCATGCAACTTGTCTCAGGAGAATGGTGAAGTATAGTGGAAAGGACTTGCATCCCTCCACAATGAAACGGTGTCATTCTGCATGCACATGTATTGTTGACATCTGAGATTCTATGACTGAACACTCCCGTTGGATGGCTTTCTCCGACATATCGCATCTGCAGTCAGTTGGCCAATGTCCCAGGACCCTTGCACAATAGATGAAATATATGCACATTGCATAGGCATGATAAACAGCGGCCCACAAGTGGCAACCATTTTAAAAAAGGGTCCACAAGAGCAGTCTATTGTGCAAAGCAGGACTGAGACTCTGACCTCTTGTGCAGGAAGCTCAAGCGTTCACGCTGCATACGCCAGGTCAGGAATGCTACAGGATCTAGAATTGCACGAGCATGGTATGAATGGTTGCGGTCGCACATGTGTGGCAAGCGAATGCCACAGACGTAAGGCGTGCTGTACATTCGACTCTAAAAATGTGGTACCAACCCGTTCATTCAACCAGTGCATTATCCCACCATAAATCTTAGAAGTCAGTAAAATGATTAACCCATCCACCATAAACTCACTTGAGTTTATGGAGCTTCCTATCAGCCGACAGATAATGCCGCTACTGCGACCCACTCCCGGAGCGGCTGTACCTCAAGAGCGCCTTGCTCCTAAAGGTTGCGTTGTACTGAAGCAAGTTATTAATATCTCGCACCCAGTCATCTTCTTTTCCAGGTCCAACACCCTCCGAGCCTTCTAGTCTAAGGGGGGAATCCTCGTGTGCATCTCCAACGGACACTGAAGCCATGCTGACGATAGACGAACGGTTGATACACGGCACTGGGTATGGCGACGCGTGTATCGTAACAGATTCGCCAGGATTGAGAACGTGTACAGTACGTCCGTCCATCGACACGCCTGCTGCTGCCCGGCTTTTTTCGCCGATCTGTGCAAAATTGGATGAGAAATAAAAGTAATCATATATATGACCCGTACTCTCAACGTGATCGAGGACGAGGACGGAAAGACGAGCGGACGGAAGGAAAGGCTACGCGGACATATGGGGACAAGGAGGACAGCACTCAGCGAAGGGTGTACGATTGGTCCGCCTGCAGAGAGCGAATAGGCTGTTGATCCGGTGGGTGTGGATACAATTATGCCGTCAGACTATGTGGCACCGAGTGAACGCAACGATGTAAAATGGGAGGTTAAATAGCAGGGGAGGGGGACGTACCACAGATTCCGTGAGGTGCTGCCCGTCAACATAGATGTCGATTGTATTGAGGTGTGGACTTGACCCACGATGTAGTGCTATTTCGTTCATCACTTGCCATGCTGCCCACGAGTACGTCAGATTTGCAAGAGCGCGAAAGATGATTCCGGGAACGACGCAGCCACGTGTAAGTGGAAACACAAGGATCATAACGTACCGTCTTTGTCCGATCCAATCTCCTTCCCATCTTGATCGTAGAATGAACACGAAAGCCTCATACGATGCAGGATCGTTGCTTTCCCATCGAACACTGCCTTAAGGCCCTTAGCGTAGTCGTCGATGTCTGTCACGCACCACGTCAATTAGTGTCAGTTGTCGCAACACAGGATGCCAAGACCGTGAGGATTCGAAACGTCAAATGGAATGACTTACGGAACGGTAACAAGAAACCTAAGGTACCCATCGAGAAGCTAAGAACCGGTGGGACGGCTCCATGACTGAAAAGGGAAGCGGCATGCAATATGGTGCCGTCACCACCTAGGGTTATGACAAGGTCAATTGGTGCAGAGTTTTGGTCTGCAAAACGCGTTTTTTTCGGGATATTGCAGCGTGACGTGCAAGTAATCCAATCAGAGGTTTTTCAAGGGCTCAGCAAGGGAGACATGACAACACAGAAAATTAAGAGGGCGTAACATACCTGGCCGCCAGACTTGTACACCGTCGGGGATATCAGGCCTGTCTTCTGCATAGATTTCGACATCTGGGTATAAATTTTTGATATGCCTAGAGACATGGCAGTGTGGGTACACTGGTAAGAGAAGGCAAGGGATAAGATACGCACTGAAGCAGATCATCTATGGCCTTAATGATATGTTCGGTCCTGAGCTTGTTTACAAGGAGAACTGAGCGGGGTGGGTGCCATGGAGTGTGATTCTGGGTGTCCTTCATTCGATAGTGAGCGGGCCCGTCGACTCTGGAGAAAGATACATACGAACGCTTGTGGGAACGATACTGGTACTTTTGGGGGTTGATCGGGCTCTCTTCTCTCCATCCGTGCAGTCGCAGACAGCGAAAACTGGCGTACCCGGGATCTCAACCACGGGCTCAGGCCCCATCCTGAGCCGTTACTCGAAAGCCTACCAACGGCACACGCATCGGTGTACCTTGGACTCATTCGCGACAGAGACATGGTGGAGTAGCGTCGATGTCGGATTGGCAACGCCTTTTGCAATGTGGGTCCGGGTGAGGAAATAGAGGAGGCATCTGTGAGCGCACGGACGATGTTAGCACATATTGGGTTGTGCGATAGGACGCGCTGGGCCTGTGCGTGGCAGACGGCAGCGATGCGCGTGTTCATCGTTGAGGTCATCATCATAGTCGGTGTTGGTAATAAGTAGTTTACCGGACCATATCGGCCCGCCAGTGACGAGTTGCACAGCCACCTCCCATTCCTCCATATCTCACCCGCAACTCTTGCATAGAAGAGAACGTTTGACCTACTCAGTCATGTCTTCGGACCCTCGATTCTCACATCTGAAGCACGACCCACGTTTCCGGCGACCGAAAAAGCGTCAATCTGAGGCCGTGCAGGATGAGCGTTTCCAAGTCAGTTCCCGGACCCATGAAGAGGAGGCAAAAGCAGCTGTCTCGATAGCCGACTATGCTCGCGGAATGGTGCTCATGGAGTCGTCTGACGAAGAGGATTTCAGCAACGCATCTGTTGATAGCGAAGCCAGCGAGGAAGAGACGGAAAATTTTCACCCGGACGCGGACAGAGCAGAAGCTCAGGAGGAAGTCCAGAAGACGCGAAGGCTAGCCATTGTTAACTTGGACTGGGATCACATTCGTGCAATGCATCTCTTCAAAATCTGTTCGTCGCTCGTTTCGCACTCTGTCCCGCCCTCGTCTCCGTCATCGCCGGCAAACATTGCACGCGGAAGTATTCTCAGTGTGCGTGTATATCCCAGCGAGTTCGGCAAAGAGCGCATGGCAAAAGAAGAGAAAGAGGGGCCTCCAAAACAAATTTTTAAAAAGCTGCACGAGGGTAACGGCGAAGTCAACGAAAAAACAATTTTCGAGACAGGATCCGGTGAGGATTATGATGAGGACGCCTTGCGTACGTATCAGCTGGAACGGCTGCGGTAGGTGGACTTGCTCCCTGGTAGTTACATGGTCTTAAACGACTGCAAGCCAGTTACTACTATGCCATAGTGGAGTGCGATTCCGTCGAAACCGCTACCCACATATTTAATGAGCTAGATGGCACGGAACTGGAACGTTCCGCGAACGTATTTGATCTCAGTTTTGTACCCGATGGCATGACCTTCGAGGAAGACCCTAGGTGCGTATTCTTCCAATGCTGCTGAGTAGCCATAGTCATCACGGGCATGCACAGAGACGAGGCCACTGAGCTTCCCAATGCACCATATCGCCCCATCGAGTTTTCAACCGATGTGTGTTTTATCTTTCTCTGCTTATGACGCGTCTATCGTATGGCTGACTTTCGTAGGCACTCCGTCACTCCAAGGTCAAACTTACATGGGACGAGGAAGATCCAGAACGGTCTTATCTAACTCGGCGCACTTTATCCAGGAAAGATATCGAGGACACGGATTTCAGAGCCTACATAGCATCGTCATCAGAATCAGAGGATGTCCCCGAAACTAGTAATAGCAAGGCGTCGAAGAAGGGCGAAAGGGAGCGGTTACGTGCACTGTTACTTGAGGGAAGCCACGATGGACTTCCCGAGGGTTGGGAGGACGCACAGGAAGCGGGGAGCGACGTGGACATGGAGATCACATTCACACCCGGATTAAGCATGGCGAAGGGTACTAAAGACCAAACTACGCTAGAAAAGTACGAACACAAGATGCGCGAGAAACGTCAGCGGAAGAAAGAAGCACGCAAGGCAGCTGCCGCTGAAGATACAACTGAACCTGATCCCCACACTGAAGCTGTGAAGCCGAGGACGAAGAGGAAGAAGCGTAGTACCAATAACAAACATGAAGATGACTCGGAAGCCAGCGAAGACTTTTCGATAGATGTGAAGGACGATCGGTTCAGCGCCCTGCACGAAGATCATCAATTTGCGATTGATCCCAGTAATCCACAGTGAGCATTTTCCTATTTGCATATCTTGCATGGCGCTAATAACGCTACGCTATAAATTCAGATTTAAGAAGACCAAAGGTATGATAGCTCTTCTCGAAGAACGGTCAAAACGCCATAAGGATGGTTACCGTGAGGAGGGCGGTGTACCAGTCAAGAACATTGCCATGGACGACGGACGGAGTCTCCACAACCTGGCAGAACGTGTCAAAAGGAAAAGCGACCTCGCACGGGACAGAGGTGTCGGCAAGCGACGGAAACTATAATTCGCCTGCCAAAATGTCCTTGTACTACGACCACCAGACTTGGTGCCGTTGTTACGTTTGACTGTGCACTTTGTATCATGTTGCAGATAAACTGATTTGTTGTTTGTCACCAGTCATTGGTTTACCCTAGTCCCTGTACATGAAGTCTCGATGAACCACTGTCATTAGAATGGTGTCGCTGAACTTGGCCGCCGTTGTACTGTCGAACGATTTCTTAGACAGCGTTTGATTGCTCATATTTTTCAGCATCGGCGCCCGTCCTTCCACACAGGCAGACGGCAAGGTCTACCAGCACCTCTCCATCAACGACTCCGTCTCATATTCCTCTTCCGAGATCGCCGAGTGCGACCTGCAGCGTCATCGATGGAGCCACTGGCTGCAGCATGAACTGTGCAGGGTCAATCTCGAGTCACTTTGTGAACCAGTACATTCTCGTAAACCCGAATGCCCTACGACATGGATTTGATCGAGTTTGTCGTTGCACAGAGATGCCCGCCAAGCCCACGTCAGTGAAAGATAATATTCTTTTGACTGAGCTGGTTGGGGAAAACTCGCCCCTGGTTCGCAGTGCTCCATGGGACCGCACGCTAGTCGGAAGTTGATCCAAGGCTGTTGGATCAAGTTCTCGTCAAAATCGTCGAGTGGAAACACGTTCAGTTCATCGAGTTCTTTGAGAATGATTTGGCAAGGGATGCAGGTGGTGAAGACAAATACTATGTTTATCCGTGTATTGGCTAGGGTATGTTGTCAGGTTGTCGGTGCTGGATAATGATGCCATCGATCTCGACGTGCCTTTTCAGTGTCATTGATCTGACAATGATATTCAGTGGTAGTCATGAAAAATCAATGTCATGGCCCACGACAGTACTCTTCCTGTGCCCAAATTAACCTGGCAAACAGGGTGTTACAAGTTTTCGCAAAATATGTCCCTATTTCTCGGGACCTTCCATATATTGAAGTCCGTAGATATTTTTCCGTACAGTTCCTCAATGGATGCCTAAGTGTCGCTTCACTAATTACAGTCTCCTGTAGGTAGCATTAAGGTAAGTACCGAAGTACTAGCGAAGAGCGACGACATGTATCTAGTATCTATGACGTTTCATGTTTCGCCTGTGTTTAGTAGACGATGGCCAATGGCTCATGCATGCGTCTGCCCAAGTGAGGGTTCCGTGGACCAATTTAGTTGCTACTGTGATGACGTCGACAGAACCTCTTATGTCGTCGATCCGTTCACTCAGTCACTGGCATCGTAGGGGAATAGAGTATTGGCGTCCGTACTACGTAATGGAGAGAATCAATGGACAACTTATGGGAGTGTCATCGTCCAGTTTTGAAGTGCTGAACGTATTGTTTTGGTGTGCGTCCATTCAGTGAACATTGACCATGTGCGCGCCATTTTCCGATCAACGTCTTCGCATTGTCGATGCATAAGAGTGTTAGGGACACCTAATGACGTTGGCTTAGATCAGGTTTCGCGCCGGGCCCGTGCGTGGTGGATGGCAGCGACGAAGTCGTCGCATTGATCGTGTTAGTAAGTTGGTGGTAACTGGCCGGTCGCATCGGTCCGCTGGTTCCGCAAGTGCATCAACGTTGCACAACTACAATGTACGCAAATACACTCCAGCCATCACAGACCCAACATTTACAATGGTCCCCGCGCTGAGGGACGACCCGTACACCGATACGTGTTTTTGGCTCGAAATCTCAGGTCCAAGACCGACTTCGGATACGAGCAGCGCGTCTAGTTCTCTGCAGTGACGTTTTCTGTGGGAGTATTTCGTGGTGCTGGCGTCCACGTCCAACTTGGACTTCCCTCCGCAACGAGGAATTTCTCCCACTCGCCCTGATCCATCGAGTATCCTTCTCGATCGGGATCTGGGAATGTCCCGTTCCTTACAGCATCCACATACCCACTGACCCCTCGTACGACCTCCTTGCGCACGTCCGCGAAATGTCGGACAAACCTGAGCCAGAGTGAGAAAGGAAAAAAAAAAATCGAGACGGGATGTAATGGCTGCTCACCTCGGTTTATGGCCACTCCATGTCCCTACCATGTCGTCCCACACTAGGACCTGTCCACTGGTCCCAGGTCCCGCGCCGATCCCTATCGTCGGGATGTTCAGTTTCTCGGTAATGTAAGCACCCAACGCAGTAGGCATTGCTTCTAGCACGATGGAAAACGCGCCTGCGTCCTCTAGTGCACGTGCAGCACGGAGAAGCGTTGAAGCCGACTCTGCAGTGCGCCCCTGGACTTTGTATCCCGACAGCGATACATGTCGCTGTGGGAGGAGACCGATGTGTGCCATGACGGGTACACCGACTTTTGTGAGTGCTCGTACGTGCTCAACGGTCTCTTCGCCGCCTTCGAGTTTGACGCCCTCTACATGTCCTTCTTGTACCATTCTGGCGGCAGATCTGACGGCATCGCTCACGGAGGGTGCATATGTCCCGAATGGCATATCGGCGATGAGAAGCGGAGTGGTTGTACCTCGTGCAACGGCGCGGCAGTGATGCAGCATTTCGTCGAGGGAGAGGCGCGTCGTGGACGGGTATCCGAGACATACTTGGGCGAGAGAATCACCGATGAGAGTGATATCGACTGGATGGGCAGAGCAAGCGAGGGCTGTCGGGTAATCATAGGCTGTCAAGACCGTGATCGGCGTTTGGGATGTCCGGAGAGAGAACAGGCGTGCAATGGTCGTTTTCACGTGCGGTACAGGGGCTGAGGAGGTCGAAGCCGGAGGATGTTTTGCGGGTCGGACGCTCATACGACGGAGGGCTTGCGACGTCGGCATACAAGAAAGACGCCGGGAGTAGGAGCATTGATTGCGCAAGATCCTTGCGATCGGCATCTCCAACCAGTTAGTAGACGCGGAAGATGTCGGCGACGACGACAACGTTAGATGGCGGCCAACGAGATGGACGTATTTCCGAGCCACGGCAGGTTGACTTTGAAACAGGATACTCTCGTGTCTCAGCTTGAGTGACACATCAATCACGACATAAAAACCAGATGACTCCGTTCACGCAACAGTCGGACCACGCCCAAGTCCGATCTTTTTATTTAGAAATGAGATATTATGGAGTCCAATCATGATCCGTTCTATGATTGCTTCGGGGCAATCGGAGCCTATTTGGGACATCGGGAACACGTGATCATCCTGTCATGTTTCCACGCATTGACCACCTTGAGTGATCTCTAATAAAAGTACTAAATACTTGGTCTTTCCGAGGGAATACTGAGAAGTGCGCGTCCAGGATTAGTGAACACAAAGGCCTATCTGTCCACGTCTCCGTCCCCCTCCCCACCTTCCTTCCTCCACACCCTCTCAACCGCTTTCCTCGCAAGCATCAACGGCTCAGGTGACCATGCTTTTTCCCACGCACGCTCTCCGAAGGAATACAGAGACCCGTCAGAAAGGGCATGGCGAAGGTGAGAGAGGGCGTGCGTCGTTGGGTTGAGTAAGTTACCGATAGGTTCAGCGAGGGATCGTAATGGGGCAAGTAAGGGTGTGAGAAGTGATGAATCCGTCAGGGAAAATGGATGGAGGCTGGAATGGGACCTGGAGAGAGCGGGGTGAGAACGAATAAGGCGGGAATGAATGGGTACATACCATGGTCCTTCGATTTGACCAGACTTTGTAATCTCGATCCCGTCTTCCAACACAACTCTCTCGTTCTCCATAGTTGCATTCCTGCTACGTATATGTTCCCGGAGTGCGATCTCCCTCCTCTTGATCCACTCCTGGCGCTTCCATATCCAAGCATGTTCTTTACCGAGATCCATGGCCATCGTTTCTATCTTGTCTCGTGCAGCGCGGGCGGAGGTGGACGTCCAGACGTATAAACCGGGATTCCATATCCGTGTCTCTTGTGGTTGTGGCTCTGGGGTTGTTTGGGAACTCGAGGACGAGGGTGGCGAGCGCAGTCCAGAATAAGAGCTGGATGCTGGGACAGGTCCTGCGCCTATCCAACCTGATGACTTGTGTGTGGAGGGTTGCCCTTCTGGTGGGAGGGGAATCTCATGCTGACCCACGGTCGGGGTGGACGGCGAAGTGCGGACTTCGACCTCGAAGGGATACACGCGGCGCAGACAGATAGAACGGCAAGTGGGTGGCTTGTGCTGTGCGCGATGCAGGGCTGACTGGGTGCAGTAGAACAGACAGCGCTCGTCGGTGGTGTTCGGGGGTTGTCCTGGCGGTGGACGATGGAGGGATATGAAAGGAACGTGGCTCGGCGGTCTTCGGGGGGTGTTGGGTGCGTTGGCCGGCGTCGACGGCGGGTCTTCTGTCGACATCCTCGTCGCTGCTGGTGTGGTGTGGTCGCTGGCACAAGGAAGGAGTCCACTCGGAGGATACCGGGATCATTTCCAAATAAGGAAAGCCTGGCCGTATATTTGCCGAATCTTTTTTTTTCTTTCTCTCTTTTCAACGGCATTGAGTGAGGAATCGCCGTCGCAGCTACCCAAACAGAAAGCCATTCATCGGGCTTTTATATTGTTGCTGTGGGGAAAGTCCCCGGAGACACAGAGACAGTTGTCGTGCAAGCCTCATCCCCTGCGAGGAGAGCACCCAGCTCAAAGCATGCTGAGGATATGCGGGAGAAAATCTCGTGGCATGCGCGATGCGGATGAGGTCGTTCTTACTTGGTATCATTCCCTCCGATTCTGCAGAGTCGTCTGATACCAGTATCACCCTCGTTCACTCTGTCGCCCGCTTTCATCAGTGCGCGTTCTCTACTCGTTCTCTCCCGCAAGGGCTCCGAGCCGGGTCACGGCACCCTCTGCACAAAGATATGAGTGCAGTGTGGCGTTGGAGATGTCGTATGCATTGAAACGGGCGTACTCGTTGCTCATAGACAGAGTCATGCGATTGCTGGCACCTTGGTTGCCATTTCAACGGAATGGGGCTTACCATCACTCAATGCCTCTTATTTTTTCCATCTTTTCGAGTGTTTGTCGCTCCCTATTTATTCACCTCGAGTGTGCAATGGCAGTCGGTGAGTTTATTTCCCCCTTTCGTTTCATTTTTTCGATGATGGTTGTTATCGAATAGTTTGAATTTCTTCAGGGAGGATCCCACCACGTAGCTGGGGGATGTGCTCCACAAGTTGACACTTCTGAGCTTTAAACTATTGTTTGTTGCATGGCATGATTTACTGATCAGGCTTTAGTAGTGTTTCACTCGGAACAGCGTCTTCTGTGGTGAGTGGTGCCCGCGTCCAGCTCTGCCGAATACCCATAATGTTTCGTTCCTTTATGTTCGCGTTTCCATCGGCCTCGCATATTTCGTGCACACGTCTGCGCAGTGTTGGTAGGGGGGAAGGCGTCATAGACTATAAATACGCACGAGCTCGCACAACTAACAATGTACTACGCGTGTATACCTAAGATCTGAACTTGGTGAAACGCCAAAATCCTCGTGTTTGCCATATGACCATATGAAAGTACATTGAAAACCGGAGCAGGGATGACAACATAAATAATTAAGCTTATACTAGATGAGCATGTTTCAAGTTACCTACGGGCGGAGGCACAATTCACGGTTTGCATGCGCATCATGGTGACATGAACGGGGTACCACTCTCTCAACCTCATCTCACAATCTCCCCTTCCACTTACACCTGCAAGTCTCGGATAATTGCACCATCTAGTCAACATCCATCTTAGCCGCACCACCTCGCCGTCCCCCCCTGCCTCGCCGTCCGCCACGGCCCCAGCGTTGACCGTCACGTGAGTTGTTTTTACTCTCTGGGGGTGTTTGTTGAGCATAAGCTTTCGGATCTGCACCTGGTGGCGCAACAAGTACTGTAGCACGAGGATCGCTGGCCATAACCGAGTCCGAGCGCATTTTTCTGGTTAAACAAAAAGAGCGTTGAACAAGACCGGTCCAGAGAGGATGGAAAAAGAACTCACGATGCACTATCTGTCCCGTCTCCATCCATCAAGACGTCAACACTTCCCTCCCCGTTAACGATGTCATTTACACCTGCAATCCGCCCTGGTAGTGAGACAGCTTGGACGCCGACTACGCGCACGCGGAGGACACGGCCATCTGCAGGTTGTCCGTCGAATTTGGAGACAGCTGCATGTGCATCGGTAGATTTCTTAAACGTCAGACGTACGACCACATTAGAGGAGGCGGGCGAAGAGGCCAGTTCAGAGGAAAGGATGGCGCCACACCGTCGGAAGATTGCCTAATTGTGTGCGTAGATGGATCAGTCAGTTGAGTTCATAAAGACATAAGCGAACGAGTGAAGATCGAAACAAAGGCGATACCACAGAGGGCGGAATTGTGGAAAAGGCTACAAACCTCGACATCTGCGGCAGTGGTGCCTTTGACCAGTCCCTCCACTTGTATGACGTTCCCTGACGAACCTGATGCACCTTTGATGCTGAGTGAACCCGACGAGTTGGCGGTTGCAGCTGTGGCTTCACGAAGAGCACGCTGCACGAGGACAGAGTCCGCTCTTTTCGGCTGGGCAGCAGAGGCGACTATGCGGGACGAAAGGGGAGGGCTAGACGGGTCTTCGTAGAGGTCATGGGACCATTGACCCTCTGGATCTCCCTTCGGAGGACGAGGAGGGCGAGTCTATGTTTTGAGAGGGGCAATGCAGCAAACACGCAGACGCGCGTCAAACAGATTTAACAGAGGCAACAGATGTGTCCACGGGTGATTTCCGTGCAGAAAACGGCCAAATGCGAACGTGCACGTTATTGCAGAGAAGATAGAAAAGACGATGGGGAACGGTTTTTTTTTCAATTGAGGATGGGCTCGAGGGGGATTGGAATCGTATTTACGCACATATGGCGAAGAACGGTTAGCCGACTTGGGGCGAACTGGACCACCTTCTGTTATTCCTGATATACGGGCCAGTAGCGACATTGGGTTTGGTTCGGAGCTGGGACGTTGAGGAGCGAGGAAGAGAGCGAGGAGGAGGAAGGACAAGGTGGTTGTTTGCGTGTGTTTGGTGTTGGCACAAGGAAAAATAAGTGGTCGTCCCCCTCCCCACCCTCCGTGTCAAAACCCATTTCTATTTCTTTTTTGCAGCCCTTGACTGGTAAGTTGGCTTGTCTTGGTATGACTACGAGTGCCTTTTGAACCTTCGCAGCAGAAGAGCGACCTTGTTCAAATCAGCACACCCACCACACTGTCAAGCACACGTTGGCATACTCAAAACCTCTATTTCTACGAGAACGAACTGCTTTCACATCGCTCTCGAGTACTATCCATTTCTGAGCTTGTCTGCACTAGGTACGATGGGTGGAACCGGTGCGTCTTGTGGCGTGTCTATGCAGGAGTCCTCCGCTGACGTACTCCTGCACTATTGACGCTTGTCCCCACACGGACATAACCCTGCCTGGAATGCACGCCATATCGATGTTGCACTTCGTGGGGGGAATGCAAACACAATTCACATTCGGTCGATGTGCGTCATCCTGATCGCAGGCTGGCTATTCCTGTTCGCGGTCCTCATGGCTGCTGGGCTGCTTTTCACGATGGTTTTCTTCGTAAGTGTGGTTCCCAACTGGTTTTACCCTCTTCCCTCCGTCCCTCACCCACTCCGTGCTCACGCTCGCGCTCAACACAGATTATCATGTTCTCTGACCTTGAATGCGACTACATCAACCCGATAGATCTGTGCAATAAGCTTAACCAAGTGAGTATACCTTAACTTCTCCCTTGTGTCCATACTGACTCACGGCAAAACGTTCGTGAATCCCTAGTTCGTCTTACCAGAAAACATCGCACACGCATTTCTCACCCTTCTATTTCTCCTTACTGGTCAATGGTTCGCGTTCTTGCTCAATCTTCCTCTCGTGCTATATAATGTCAACAAGTGCGTTCGTCTCATCCCAACTGTGTGCTATCGCTCCTGAGCTTGCCTAATTCAATAGGATAAGAAATAAGATTCACATGTATGATGCCACAGAGATCTTCCGGACGCTGTCGGGACACAAGAAGGAAAGCTTTTTGAAACTGGGCTTTTACCTCTTGTCGTTCTTCTACTATCTCTATCGGTGCGTCTCCCCCATCCATCTCTTATTTCCCATAGGTGTGCCCCAAGTTGACTTCCACCCAGGATGATCGTTGCGCTCATCTCGGAGAGTGAGTGAAGCCGACCTGTTGAACGGCCGCTGTTTTCCTCTTGTCGAGATACCTTTGCGCAATGACTCCTGCCCAGGCTGATGGAGATAATATCCTTTCGGTTTCCGCCAACGAGATGAACAGTGGTGCGGATGCTTTTGCACATGTGCTTTATGATCTAGGTTGTGTTATGATGTCGAGGTTGTCGTTACGTTTTCATGGTCGTCTCATCTTATTACGCATTCCCGTCAACTCGAGCAGAAGAAGCTTTAATCGTCATCATAAAAACTGAGGAATTTGTGTGAGTTATCCACGCTGTACTCATTGGTAAGACGTTTGGAGTTCCTCCAACTTGCATGATTTGATACTATTATTCCGTTAATGAATCTACATAAGCCTGCTGAACAAGGGGGTACAGTAAAAGTATACGAGCCAAGGAGGCACCATGCAGCCTACTGCCAAAGCATCCGATGCCTGGGTACCAAACGCAAAATGTCGTGGCCTACTCGTCTTCGTCCCATTCCACGCTTTCTAGTGCAGCATCCCCTTCCATGTGCAACTTGTCCAGTCCAGTAAGAGCCTCGAGGTAGCCTGTCTCATTGCACGCGCGTAAGACCATTGCAAAACCTTCCTTCTCGTAAACATTTATTATCTGCATGTACAAAAATTATTAGCGGCTTTTAGGGAGAACAAGCTATGTGATGAGCACCGCTTCGCTGCACCCAGTGCATCCGTCAAACGCAGCACCGGTAACTGGGAGATTACGGAATTGTGCCAGGAAGCCGCGTAACTGATGCGGTACGAGACCCAGAACACTGTTGGATGCAGAATCGGATCCAATATCACTGGCGGCGGATTGCGGCGGCGGCGGCGGGGCGTGGACACTATGTGAAGCAGGTAACGCAAAACGATGAGCTCCGGTGCTTATAAGCCACAGCCGGATGCTCACCCGTCGGGATGCTGCAGAAGGGATACCATCAACTCAACAGCGGTAGATGCTGCGATCGGAGCTAGGCCCGGTCGTGTTACTGTGCACATCTGATCGAGCGTGCGGTCGGTCAGAGACTGGATGTAGATGATGGGTATCAGGTGCAACGCGATCAGGATAGCAGAAACACGTACGTCCGCTGGCGCGACGATATCATTACAATAGTAACATCCAAGGCGCTGAAAGTTCGGGGCTGAAGCAGATGTACGTGCACCATGCCTCATCACAAGGTAGGTATCAAAACCCAGCGCAGCATTCAAGACAATCTGTGTAAATGCGCTGCTCATTAGAAGGAATAAACCAAGCGGGGTAGCCCGACCTTGTTCTTGGCCGCTCCAAGTACAGTGGGTAGCCACCGACTTTCGCGCGAGTCCATCAGGAGAAAAACAGCGTCATGATCATCAAACAACTTCTCGAGCAACGCAACGTCCTTCTGAGTTTGCTCCGTCGAGGATACAGGTATCGGGTGGCCAGGCATGGGTATGAGCATGTTGTATCCGGTGGCATTCTGCAAAGCATGGTCACAACGCGTGTAAAGCAGGAGGATGGACGTACGATCCCAGGGAAGATTTTCTTGAGATGCTCGGCAGCACATGCTGCCTTAGGCTTCCCGCCGTTTAGGCAATCCTCAAAATCAAAAAGCGGTTGCCGGACCGGGTTGCTGAACGACACGCGAGAAGAATCAACGAAGGTGATGGTACGAACTCCCCAGCCCTAGAAGCGTGGTCAGTTGTTCCGTATTGTGAACATGATCCTAGCCTAGTCTACCATTAAGGTACGGGCTACGTAGCAGCCCAGAGTTCCTGCGCCAAGAAGAAGACACCTAGTGCGTGCAATCTTCTCGAGGTCTAAAGAAGGAATAATCCGCCAACGCATGAGTTTTAGGTTGAGATCAACTGCTTGATCAGCAAGCCTGGATGGCTGAGTGAGACGTTTTGGCCTCTGAAATGAAGTTGGGCATACCTAGTAGGGTCCATCATAGGCGCCAAATCCGCCATACGCGCTGTGAGTTTATTCGTCGTTGGATGTCTTTCCCACCCAACGGCTGTAGGTTTGACATTCTGATGTCCAGATGCTCCAGAAACGACACCAAAGCGACTCTTCCATGGTCTCCCAGAAACAGGAGGCTCGCCGTCTCTCCAACAAAGTACGCGCACTGATGACACCTTAGATGGGTAGAGTGTTTGGAGGTACATAAGGAGATTTCGCAAAGGCCATCCAGGATTATCGGGGGAAGCAGACGGATCAAGGAAGCCTACGATAATCTGCCAGATAACTATCAGCCATGCATCGTCAACTCAAACTGACAACTGACAGAGTCAGGCCCGTCACTTGCAAAGAGCGTGTCCGCTTCTTCCATCGGGTGAACTTCAGCACCGTTACCAGTCAACTTCACGAGAAAGAACGGCTGCGTTTGCGCATTCAATGACTCGAAAATGGAGAATAACTTTGTGGGGTAGAAACATATTAGAAAGGACAGTGGAAAGATGGACAGTAAGATGACATGCCTGTGATGCGTTGAGTTCATGGTCAGCAGCTTTCCAGCCTTCCGTTGCTATCTCCCACGCAGGTTTAGCTACGAAGGCTGGGAATGCAAACCAGTAGTAATATTGATACTTCTTCAGGTCTGCAAAGGTTAAGAGTAAAAATTGGGTAAGCTTTGAGGTATCCTTGTTCTCAACGATGCTACGCCACATCTGGGTATGGGCATATCAACAATGGCGATATCCCACACGAAACATTACGCGCACATTGTTGGCGACGTCGTTAAAAATTGTCGCTTTATCTGCGGCTTTGAACTCCTCGACCGTATTGTAGTTCTTGAACACGCCACGTATCGCAACAGACATCGGGGGCACCCTGCACCCATACTCGATGTGTTTCAGTATATCTCATCAGATGGTAATTCACATACTGCGACGGTTGTTCAAACGCGGCGGCACCCAGAACCAAGTTACAACTCAACGCCACGTCCTGGCCCGTTTCGCGATCTCTGACGGATCTGCCAACGCTATATGATCCGCTGACCGTGAGCGACTCGTCTGAAAGGCGAAGGACATCGATCTTTAATCGAGTGAGTTCGTGCCAAAATCCTGGCTGAACGAGAGACGAGAAGGGCGTGAATTGTACGACAGGCATGCTGTCGGATGTCGTAGTTGTGGTTCAAGGAGAGATAAGATGCTCTTCCGCGATGGCCCAAAATGGCAAGTCAATCGCGTCCTTTTCTGCCATTAATCCCCCTTTCATTATTCGCAGTGGAAGTCGGACTGGGCCCAAGAGAGGTGGCCGGGACGTCTTCAATCTCGTGTGAATCGAAAGGCTGGGTCAGCAAGCGCGTGTCCGACGATGATATCTCCCCGGTGTACCTTACGGGGCTAGGAGATCATATTCTGTTGCACGACCGTTACAAGACACCTAGGAGTACCCCTACTTTACCATATTCAGCAGGCTTAGACTCGTTAACGGAATAACGGTACTAAATCATGCAAGTTGCGGAGCTCCAACCCCCCACCAGTAAGTAGCAGTTGCATTTCGTTAGTCAGACAAAAGTACAGTCGCAAACTCGGAACTGTTATGAGGGTGAGAGGCCAATCTGAATTCTGTGAAGTGCTGAGTCTATTCCATTAGGTCCGTGTAACTAGAATATAGTCCGCAACCGGGTACATCAGCCCTCCCGTACTCCGAAAGTGGTACGGGAGCCCCAATGTGCCAGAAGTAACGAATGTCGATATTTAGTAACCAGATGGCCGGGCTTCCGACTTCGACGTATCGTACGCACGTATGATCCGTGCCTGGTCTTGACGATTGCCTTCAGTCTGACTGAAAGCAAAACCGCGGTTGCGCCGCATTCTCTGAACGGCGCGGACCTTCTTGATAGCTTTTTGGAACCTGAGCATTGGAAGGTATGTCAGCGGAATGGGATATAGTAGAAGGCCAGTACAGATTTGACGTACTGTTCTTGACGTGGTCGGTAGTCAGCGATATTGTACTTTTGAAGTTCCTGGGCGATATGATACGACAGTGGCATGTATGTACGACGATAGCTACTTCATCTGGTAAGCGGGGCCCGGGGGATAATTCAGGCACACGCACTATTTCCAAGCAAAGTCTCGGGCGAGGCAGATAAATGGCACGAGTAGAAGCATGAAGTAAAAGACCGCATCTGTCCACAGCCGGGGCACAAGACCATAATACTCAGTGGAGAACCCGATTAGAGGGGCAATCCATGCGTATAGAGGAAGGAATATCATCGTAAACACGAATGAACCCGGGATAGCTACCAGGATAAAAACTCAGACTCTGTCTCGGGCTATCGCCAAGTAACTTACCAGCCACGGTGTATTTGGTCCACAAACTGCACAGCAGTCAGAGGGTATTTCTATACATGAAGAATTATAACTCACTCTGAGATTAAAGCAGCCTTCCCGAGGACAGTTAGGAGTACAATGAGATACAGTGTCGTTCCCCAGAACCAGTGTCCCCGAGTCAAGTCCGGTCGCCTGCTTTAGGTCACCCCAGAAAATGATGACGGAGAACCCAAAGAGGATCTACGCCAAAACCTGTGTAAGGACGGTTCATACAGCTTTCGACACACTTACCAAACTGTGATACAACGCGTTAGCAATCCATAACCAGAACACGGTTTTCGTGAAGAACACGTTCCGCTGGCCCAACATGTACAGTTGCGGGTATCGGTCCAAGACCCGGGCAGACACAAACTGATCAAAAATACCGATGACAAAAGGTGGAAGGACAGTAAACAGGACGTTGTAAAATGTGATTGTCCATGATTCATAGGCAATCTGACCCGAGAAATTGTTGAAGAACGAGTACTAAAGGAGGAGTTAGCACCTCAATCTCGGATTCACGAGTCCCCGACACACCCAAAACTGTGTCATGTAGAGGGTGATGTTCTTGTAGAAGGAGTCTATTGGCATTAGTAACAGGCGATGGACATTAGTACATGCTTCAGAAATGTTTGGCAAGAGAAGACGGACATAATATAAGCTTAGATAACCGCTGATAACTCCAAGCTCCATGGACGAGTAGAAGCTTTTTAAGGTAGCGAAATTGTGATATTGCAACATCAGCAGATCGGGCAGCTTGAAGGCCCTACGACCAGATCAATTTGCAATTGAGTATCGCACACCAGCTGCATGACGTACCTCAAGTCCTGATATACCTACTCCAACGTGTGCCGCCTGAATCATGCTCACATCAGTTGGCGCCGTCACCTATTGCAAGGAGAATTGAGTCTTGGTTCTTCTTTACTAGCTTGACCACAAGGGCTTTCTGAAGGGGAGAGACACGGCCTTCCCAGAGTGGTCACCTGCAGAACTACTACGATCATGTCATGGACGTACAGCAGATGACGGCCTTGCAAAGCAGCGCAAGTTCAAGGAAGGACTTGGCTAATTCCTTCTGAAGCGCAAATCCAAGACTCTTTCCATCTGCGAACCAGACTATAGGAACCAACGACTACGGGTATTGGAAAATGGCGTACCAATAATGAGCGCAAGATCCTCCAATTCTCCGGTACTCCGCTGGTTTTTTATTGCTGAAAGTCGCTTGGAGATGAATTCGCTTGTATCATGAGACGTTTCCTCGTTCACGATGACCTTTCACAAGGTTTCTCAATCCAGCAAGGCAAGAAGCGGCTTTCCCACTCACCAAATTCATGGACTCTGCAATTAGTCGACAGGACATGCCAATGTTTATCGCTGTCTCTTGTCGATCACCTGTTAGAACCCAAACCTACATATCCTCGACTAAGGACACTCCAGGATCGACCATCGACCGCTGACGTACCTTGATTCCTGCCATCTGCAGGGTGTGAATGGTATCTGGGACGCCTTCCTGCAGTTTATCCTCGATCGCTGTCGCGCCGAGTAAGACGAGATCCTTCTCAATAAGTTCTGCTGCCGTGTCGAGTGCTTCGGAGCGCCCACTGAGTGTCGCGGCGGCTTGGTCGTATATCGTTGACCACTGACGATACTCAGCTTCAGGGACGTCGCGGTAGGCTACACAGAGCGTACGCAACCCTTCCGTCGCATAGTCCTTTTAGAAGAAGTATTAATAAAGAAAATTGCATGGAGCCAAGGAATTGCAAAATGGACCTCCTACCTCAAGATGCGAAAGTGTTTTTTCAGTGAATGTCTGGTGCTTCCCGAGACGTTCAAGAATTACAGTGTCAGCGCCTTTACAGTACAGCTTGATCTTCCCATCGGGCGCGCGAACAACAGTTGACATGCGCTTTCGCGACGAGTTAAACTCGCACACAGTTTAGAATCTCGTACTCGACGGGAGAGCCACGGGCATTGATAAAGACGGAGCCGCGGCTTGCGAGTCTAATGGCCCACTCACGTACATTGGTAGGGTAACGATTTTATCAGCCAGGTGCTAGTGAAAAAATAGAGAGATACCTGGTGAAAGGAATCCTCACATGGAACTGATACCCCAAAAGCTCCGCTCCAGCCACTAGGGCTGCCTCATCGGGACTACTTGCTTGGTAGTGAATCTTGCCAGTCTCGCACTTCAGGGTATCACCGTATGGCATACTGCCAAGAGCGTCATAAATTCGTGAGCCACTGCTGTCGCACGCTCGCGATGCCTGTTCGTCGCCGAATGCAGAAAGTTCTGTGGCCACTCCTCCCGCTGGAGCCTCTCCAAAAGCGCACGAAGATCTGCTGAATGTCCTCCATATCTCCCTTCCATCTTCCTCGCTTGCACGGCCCGGATCAACCTCCTCGGCATATGCTACCCCTGCAATGCTGGCTGCCCGAAACACCATTTCGTTCCTGGTCAACGTTCCTGTCTTGTCTGCAAATACGAACTCAACACGTCCGAGATCCTCTACCAGTGAGGACGTTCTCACGACGGCTGGCGTAGTCACGCACTTCGTAGTACATGTCAAGGTCGGCGCTGATGAGTGCGGCATGCTGGAGTCTCACAACTTCGGTTGTAACAATGAGGGATATGGGAATGAGGTTATTATAAGGATGATAAACGTGAGAATATCTTGCATGTTAATTTGGGAGAGGAAACTCAAGTGTTAGGAATGTTCGTGACGCGACGCGTGGAAAAGCTTACCTTCGAACAAAGCCTTGGCTACAAGAATCAGTACGGTGGATATAAATAGCAATGATGTTGCACACCTCGACCAGTAAATGAGCTGGTTTGGAGCAGATACCATTGCTGACTCGATAGAAACCACTACCACCAGTGAGAGTTGCGATTGCGTCAGTAGACGAAATATATGGAGCATACCTGAATTATTCATGACACTTACTGTGTTTATAGAAGCACCGAGGGTTGAACCGATCGAAAGTGCAAGGAGGAACCCAAACAGGAATATAATATGTACGTTGACCTGCTTTTCTACTGCCGTACGCTTGATAGGGGCGGCACTATCGGGTAGCATGCGCATCAGCCAAGATCAACATATCTCACCCCTGGGACTCACGTTGCGTTACGCAGCAACTTTGTTTCATGACCGGTGAAAACGACTATCCCATAAACCCAGGGTGTATTACGCAACTGCGCTCCTCGAAGCAGGAGCTGGTCGGGACCCAGCGGGACCTGCTTTGGCATGCCAGCATCTGTCACGAGATCAAGGGTTCCCTCGTACGTGTACAGTGAATTGTTAGGCTGCTCAGAGCGCAGAGAACCGTGGAGACCACCAACGAGGGTGGGAGAGGTAAGAGAAGACGTTTGAGGTGAGGCCTGCTTAATTTTGAGGTTCGTTTCCCTGAGCAAGAGTGAGTAACCTAATCAATGGAGAGATGTACTAGAACATACCCGTCGAGATTGGAGGTCTCGATATAACAGAGACCCTCGGGTTCCGAAGAGGAAATAAGAACAAGGTCAGCGGGAATGAACTCATCGGATTCGACCCTGACAACGTCGCCCACTCGAATGTCCTTCCACTTACACAGGTCGAAACCCAGTGATTCATTCAAGACCTTGGCAGCACGTGCGTTGAGCTCAGAATCCGAACGATGGCGTTTCTGGGCAGTGTCAAGACCAATACCAATGGCAACTGAGAATACACAAACCATGTCCTCCTGTATTTCCTTAAAAGCAGATGCAAGGAGCACGACGGCTAATGGGGCGATGGTGGTATACTGATTGGTCGGAGAGACACCAGGTATTTGTTGTATACAGGCCGTAAACAAGAAGAACACGTTTGCATACTTGGAGAATTGTTCTACATAGGGTATGAGCACATATGAATCGGGTCAAGAACTCAAACCCACCTTTAAAAACTTGGGAGTGAATGTGATGGCATTGTACTTGCTTGTCGAAACGAAGTTCGAGCAAAACTCGTCATTCATACCCGGATTGTTGAGGACGATTACGCGTTCGCCTGCGGGTTGTTCCTCCTTCTCCCAAGGCCATCTCCACTTCCACTTTTGTCGTCTGCGAATCGTGGGTCTCCTCTGTGCCGACGGTGCTCCTGGAAATGACGCGCTTCCCGGAAAGGCAGCCTGGCTCTCGAAATCCCATACATGCGGTTGCCCAGCGTTCTTGGTGGACAGCGAGGGGGATGACGAGTGGAACCCGGCGGGTGGGGCAGCTGCATGGGTGAGAGGAAGTCCGCTTTCCTGGGACTGCATTGGACGTGGGGTGGTGGACCGGAGACAAGTCCAGAAGATCATCGTCATCGTCGAAGAAAGGATCAATCAAATTGGACATGGGTTGCGACTGGAACTGTGCATTTGCGGATGGTGGATAGGTAGCGGGATGTTGACTACTTGAACTTTGAACTGGTGAAGCGGACTTGTAGGCTGCGGGGTTGGCAGTGTTGACCAAGTCGACGAACGAGTCCTCGTTGTTCATGGGTAAAGTCGACGTGTTCCCAGGCAGATTACCGGACAGTTGTTATGATACACCTTGGCGACGAGTTTACCTAGATTTGCCCCGAACACGAGCTGCGCAAGTCGTTACACGCCACCCTCACCGCAACTAGCACTGTCATGCTAATTCAATTTACATACAAAAATCCACGCGGCCGTGCACAGTCCTCGGCTCTTCACCATTGCTAGGGCAAAAGCTTACCAATGGCTTTGTAGTGTAGTGGTTATCACTCGGGATTTTGATTTGGTAGAGTTTCCCGAAACCCAGGTTCGAACCCTGGCAAGGCCTGTCTTTTTGCTGGCGACGTTGAGAATATAAGTTCTATTCGTGTGCGGTCAAACCATTAGTATCTACATATCGTCGCATACAGTTAAAGACACGTAACTCATCAAAGCTCTCAACTCCCACCTCCCGCTACTGCGTCAGAGCATCTCCGTGCTGGGAATAAGACGACACTGTTGGAACTACAGATCAAGGAGAGACCTCATTTGCATGATCGACTGAAGTACGTAATGCCACACTGGTATAGTCGAGTGCGATTCCTTAGAATTAACGAACCGGGCTGAACTCGAAGGTTCTGCGAACATACATTATTCGATCTCAGTTGCTTACCCGAAGACGTGACCTTCGAACAGGACCCTAGCCACACTTTTTCCTAATGCTGCAGCCTGCTGGATAGCCATAGTCATCACAGATATGCATAGACAGGTCACCATGCCGCCCGACGCATTATATCATGTCATCGAGTTTTCAATTGATGTATATTTCTACAGTGCTTCTGCTTATGATGTCCGTCGTATGACTGACTTTCCTAAGCGCTCCGTCACTCCAAGGGCAAATGCACGTGGGACGAAGATGATCCAGAATGGTCTCATCTAACTTAGTGCACTTTGTCCAGGAAAGATATCGAGGATGCGGATTTCAGGGCCACATAGCATCCTCGTCGAAGCAGGGGTCTGGGCCACGTCTCGCGTGAGGGTAAGTCCTCAAACTGGTTCAGCCTTGCGATTAGAATTGCGTACGGCTACGCGTTGCTCCGAGGACAGTAAGTTGCGAGTGAAATTGGAATTCGCGTCGTGTACAAAGGTATGGAGTATCGGAAGGAACGGCGTAGGCGACAGCACACATGACGAGATAAACTTGGATAAGTAGGCGTGGAGGCTAACGTGAGGGGTCAACGCTTTGTCACCCACTACACCTGGATGTAGACTGCTATCGTATGCTTTACACCGTCCTCCGATCCGTCATCACTCGTACGATGCAGCCTGTTCCCGCCACTTCTGTAAGCTGCATAAACGGCCATCAGGATACCAAAACTTAAGTCACCATGTATGAAACCAAACCAAACACACACCTTCTCGTGCCATGCTAGTAGTACGCTTCCACTGACGTCCCCCCATCCGGGCATACCCATACCCTTGTAGATGTACTTCATGAGCGTATCTTGAGCATCTTGGGACAGCGATTTGAGGATGTTTGGGATCTCCGTTCCTTTAGTGCTGTTGAGGACAGAGACAACAGTTTGGAGTGTGAGATTCTGGAATCGTAATCGCGGACGATAATGAGTGAATTCAGCAATGGGTGTAAGTACGAAGCACAGATGAGCATTACATACCTTGGCTTCGTCAACGTTGGGTCCGTATGGTGGACAATCGAGAGAGATGTTCAATGCACTGGATATATCACCTCTGCATGACCTATGTAATTGGACTCTGGTCGCCAGGGGACATGTGGTATGAACGTACTTTGATAAAGCACTCCGCACGGCCGCTTGTTTTTGTTTCGCATCTGAGAGGACTTGAGCTGGGTCGCGCAGGTCAGGTTCGTATAGCTCCGTTTCCTGCAGGACGTCCTCGTCAAAGGCGTCGATGTCGATTTTGCGGAATGACATGGCTTGCGAGCGTTACAAGTTTACGGGATGGCCGCTCTGTCCTTCCGCTTTTGGACGCCAGCATAGCGATCCTAATATTTTGCTTCTGGCACTGCTCAACTTTTGCGTTTCTGGTATCTACGACTTTCCATGCTTTACTTGTACTTAGTAGACGATGGCCTACTTAATGGGCCTAAATAGATGTGCCCCGAACTGGGAAACATATACATAAGTCTATTCGATGGCTTGCACACCGTCGTATGCCCTCAGGCGCTTGCATGCGTCCTCCCAAGTGAGTGTTCCTTGGACCAGTTCTGTAATTACTGCGATGACATCGTCGATGGAACCTATTAGTTGGTCGGTCGTGTCGCGCTCACTGTCATCGTAAGGGTGTTAGCGTCGTGCCCGTACCTCGTAATGGAGAAGATCCATGTACTGACTTACCGTAGTGTCATCGTCCGGTTTTGAAGTGCTATATATATTGCGGTTAAATCGGAGTGCGTTCTTTCAGTCAAAGCCACGTACAAGCGAAATCGAGCGTGACACCAAACGGTGTGCCAAGCTCATCGTTGCGAGCATATCGTTTTCCGATCGACGTATTCGAATCGTCGACGCGGGAGAATATGCCACCTCTGCGGAGCTTCGTAGCTGGATATTATGTGAACGCAATTTCGGGGTCAAGTTAACGAAGTACGCACAGACTTCCTCAATAAGTGGGTCAAATTCTTCCTTCGCACTCAGAGGTACTATGAGGACTTTTGTTGGTGCAACTAGAGGGGGCAGTGAGAGAACCTGTACATAGGTTGTACATCACTGCGACCGAAAGAACAAGCGGTGAACTCTCACACCACGTTCGACATCCTGCTCCCTGCACCAAAAAGAGTGTTCAAGAAGCGAATATAAAATCCGTCCAAAGCCGAAAGAGGGCTCGATCACGTTTGGAGTGAATTCACGAACTTGAAGCCCTTTCAGATCTGACAGGGAAAGACGACGAGATAAAGCTCACTAGATTGTTTGAACGTCCTTCTTTCTATTGTAAGTAGCTGATGTGTGAGGATGATTTGTCTCTCGTCTGCAGATATCGTCGCCGACCTGTCCGTGGACAGAAAGAAGGACCTAGTGTTTAGCAAATTACGAAAAGCGCGGTCGCTAGTAGGACTCACCCTTGCGACAACTCTCCTTTCAACCTGACGAGCTCTTCTTGACTCATCTCTCCAACAATACGCTGCACTAGCCCGGCATCCCGACCAAGTGTCTTTCCAAGGGCTTTTTTGTTGAACTCAGGTACTTCTCTCTCGGTAACTATTGGCTCTTTAAGGGCCTGGCGGACGACTAGTGCGTGCCCAGTACGTGCCGAATGGACTGAAAGATCATAAGCGGCGCGATCGGCACAGCCGACGCATTCCGTCCAGCCGGATGAATTCTCGATTTCGGCATCCCAACAATCTGTTGCATAGTGCGCCATTTCGTTTGCCATGTGCTGCCTGAATCTCAGCCTTCGAGGGTCGATTCCAATCTTGAGCAAGAAGAGGTGGATACGGGCAAGGAAGTAGCCTAGCGTTTCGTTAGCTACGATGCCCCTGTCGACAGCTTCACCGATAGACATTTGGGTTACTTGGGTTGACCCAGATTCTTGTGCGGAGCGGTCGAGAAGCGAGAGTACGATGGAGCGAACGTCAGGGAATCGAACATGACCTTTGTGTTCAGGATCGACATAGTGCTCGATCTCGCCCATGGTGAATTCGCGCACTCGAAGGAGACCGGCACGCGGAGAGATTTCGTTCCTGAATGATTTCCCGATCTGAGCGGATGCAAAAGGAACCCGGCCATTGTTGAACTCAAGCAAACGAGAAAAGTTGAGGAAGTGGCCCTGTGCGGTTTCTGGACGGAGGAAGCTAAAAGGAGCTGTCAACGACGTAGTAAAAGCAGAACGCAAGACCTCACCCAGGGTGTTGGCCGGTGGGACCGATGCTACTCGCAAACATAAGATTGAACTGCTGGGGTTCGCCAACTTGGTTTCCGGTGTCCGGATTGCGGATATCGTGACTCCTGCACAACTGACCGAGCTCGGGCCCAGAATAATTATCTAACTAAATAACCCAACACGTAGTGAACGCGTCAAACACAACCCATAGAGGTGAAGCCAGAGTACGCACCCGAGCGAGGATGCTTTCGTACTCCTTCACGGTCTCATCCGGCAACTGCACCGCAGTTGTCTTGATTTTCCTCTTTTTCTTCTTTTCGTCTTCTTTGTCTTTGTCTGCTGCAAGGCCCCTTGCCTCCAAGTCCCCAACGAGTCTCGCCTGAAGGACGTTTTTTACGAGGTGATCGGCGCGAAGGACATCTCCCGTTTTTTCGTCCTTCACCATCCAGTCTGCGAAGCGCGCAACGTGACCGGAAGTCTCGAAAACTGGTGCGGGTGTCATGATCGTCGTGTCGAGCTCGAGCATGTGATCTTCTACGATGAAATGTCGACGCCATTCCGCGATAATGTTAGCTTGAAGGGAAGAGCCAGGGGGGCCGTAATCATATAACCCCGCTACGCCTGCAATCGTGGGTCAGTTAGACAAAGGAAAAGGAGATCAGAAACAGACCTCCGTAGATCTCGAATGCAGGGGCGTAGAAGAACCGACGATTGAGGAGAGCCTCTAAGCGGCTCTTGTCGAATGGATGGGCCGTCCTGTTTACTCTGGCCATGGCCGCAGTGTGGGCTAGGCGGGTGCCGATGTTGAGGTGGGCGAGTGGTATGGCAAGTCTGACTCGCCACATTGTTCAGTAAAGGAGATAATATGGCTGACGTAAGTAATATATGGGTACTAGGTATGAACTGCAGTCTGACTCTGCAGGTCCCCCTCCTCCAATCTTCGCCGTTTCCTCTCCAAGTACCGCGCCCTGGCATCCTGGATATCGTGCTCTGTATTCCTCTTCTGTGCCACTCTCTGCGTGGCTTCTTCATCTGCCCTTGCTTTCTCCTTCACTAGTCTTTCCCGTTCCTCCTCCAGTTGTCGAAGAACCTCCCGTGCCCGTCGCTCGTTGACCTCTCTTCTACTTGCAGCCGTACCAACACCCCTGTGCACAGATGGCGCGGGTTCGTCCTGTGACGCTTTGCGCAGAGGTTGCTGTAGGCCCAGGCGTCGTGTGTTTGGTGCGGCGAGATTGAGACCAGCTGAAAGAAGTTCACGCTTGTCAACGATGACGTTGTCGTCATTGAGCTCCACATCCTTTCCCTGTTCTTGTGCTATTCGTGCCAATTCGAGATCTGATCTAGGCGCCATGTCGGGTGGCTTGGTAATCGTCAGGTTTGGACCTTGGGGACCAAGGATACGTTTCGGTGCAGACGCAGCTGCAACGGCTTCCTCATGCTGTTGCTCGGATTCCTCCAGTAACTTGCGATAGAAGTGAGCCATGCCAGTCGTTGGCCCTTTCTTTTTCTTTTTCTCGGCCTCTAAGCCCAAGTTTAGCCAAAGTAGAGTACGAGAGAACTATAATGACAGTACCTTCTCGTTGTCTTTCTTCCTCCTCAGCTCTCCGGACCTCTTCCATTTGATCCTTGTAAGCCTGCGTGACGAATGATTCCTTGTCTGCAAATTCATCGCCCTCCATCTGCCGTTCGTGATGCAGCATCTTTTCCTCAGCTCGCAGACGATCTAGTCTGCGAGTCGCCGCGGACGTTAGCAACCCTTCGATATACTTCGGCTGGCAGAATACGTGATGAATGCCAGTGGCCATCACATTCGTGGGTCATACTCACTTTCACATCTGCCTTCTTGATTTCCTTCTGTTTTTGTTTGACGTCCTGAATTGTATCCCACACTTCGTCATATTGGTACGTTGTGGGGTCTAGATTGAGTTCTTTCTCCATGCGCTTTTGCGCGGCCTTGGAGGACTCGACGTTCTGTGCAATCAACTTTTTGTTCGCAGCAACATTCTTCTTAGCAACAGACACGTCGTCGTCGTCGTCATCGTCGAGGTTGAGCAGAGGGGCGGTTCCGGCTGGCTTCGCGGTCTTGTTGGCAAGGGTGAGGGAGAACTTCATGAGGTGGGCTGATTACGTAAGCAGCCTTGTCCCCCTTTCAACTCCCTCCGATGGCACAGAGCACTTTCGACCGGAGACGCGTCAATGGGCCAGAGGAGTCGTTTCCGCCCGTGTTTGACGACGACGAGGGATTTGGGTGGACGGAGAAGCGCAGTCGGGGGTTGGAGGACATACGGCCCATCTGTACGACCTCGTTATGGTTGAATCACCCGGGATTGACGCCTTCCTTGATCCAGTTTTGCAGCCAGGACTGGTCGGTCAGGCAAATGGCTCTGCATACATCGAAACAGAAAGGACCAAGCTCGCATGTGCTGTGTTCGTGCGTCGTACTCCGCAACACCTCCGCAGGCCTGACTTTGGCTTCGTTCCAGGTACGGACCACGGCAGTCAAAAACGACAACGTACAGTGAAAGGGGCCGGCTGAACGTGGAAGTCAAGTTTGCGCCTTTCTCCTGCGTACGAAGGAGGGCCCCGCTGCGTGTACGCGTTTGGCATGGCTTTCAGACTTGCTGATTGATTGGCCCGTGAAGGATGCAGAAGACAGAGCTGTGGCCATGGCGGTCCATCAATCTATTGTTTCGTCAATATGCTTGGAACTGTTTCCGAAATCCACGATCGACGTCTTTATCGTCGTTATAGAGAATGACGGGATTGAGGGCTGCATAGCTTCTGGGTCGATCGCCGCAAGCGTTGCTTTAGCTGATGCAGGTATCGAAATGCTGGGTCTCGTAGCATCATGCTCTGCAGTGAGTTCGACGATCGGGAAGCCCATCACATTCTCACTCGCCAAGTAGGCCGTACGGGGTGATGAGATCCGTTTGGACCCGGTGGAAAAAGAGGCAGCAGCGGCAGATGGCACGGTCATACTTGCATGTATGCCTGCTTTATCTTCGATTTCGAACGTACATCAGGCAGGCAGGGTGAGCGCTCAAGTTGCACTAAAGGTGACACTCTTTTTCTTTTCGCTGGCGTACAATACGGTGACTATATCTGTATACCTGCGACAGTGCATGGAGCTATGTCAGGACAGATGTATAAATGTACATGCTGTGATGGCGCAGTCACTGTTGAGCAGCAGAGCGTCGATGGCATAGCATACGGGATCCGTCTGCGCGCTGGAGCACTGACAATTACAAAATTCGTTCGAGAACTGACTTTCAAAGTACGGGAGGAGGCTGGTCGCATAAAGCTGTGTATGTACTTGAATATCACGATAACCATGCAGTGAGTCTTATACCGGTACTTACGATGTACATACATTTGGCGCTGGAAATGATACCTTCAAGCGATGCTAAGACGTTCGCAGATGTTCGTGTAAATCACCAGCTGCCTTTCGAAGATCTGTCGCTAGCATCCCTGTATTGCTCGTGAAGACCCGCCACAACGACAGACCACACATGACTGGACCCTTACCGTCTACTGTTCTGAACTCGCAAAAACAACCAATCCACGGCTTCACGTATGCCTTGTCTGCACGGCGTGGAATTGAGACCTCGGGTGGAAGATATACGGCGGAGTACGTCTGGACTCACCCATCCAGCGCTGATATACCCATCACGTCTAAGCTAGCGATACGCTGTCGTCTCCGTTCCAGCTCCGCCTCTTCATCCTCCGCAAACCGCCTCCTTGCGCATTCTCGCCTGTGTCGATCCCAAGCTTCGTAGTCGTGCCTAATCTCTGTAGCAGATAAACTGTCGGGTGAATCTTGCTTGTTTGCGAGTAAGAGAAGTGGGATATTGAGAATTTGAGGAGCAGATAAGACCGAATCTAGTCCGGGAACGTGTATCCCTGTCAACGCGCTGGGCATGCAGAGTTAAGCTCACCGAAGGCTTCCCATCCCTCGCCTAGTCGCTCGCGGTCCCGAGCGTCGATTACGTATACGACGGCATGGCAATCGTCGTAATAACGATGCCAAATGGAACGCATACCACGTTGACCACCAAGATCGAAGAAATTCAGAATCGTAGACGGCAGAGAAACCTTTCCCACTGTCATGAATTTCAGCTAGTAGGTTCGCCGGCTCCACTCTGAAGGGTTACAACACACTGTTTTGGCCAACGGTAGGTCCAATCTGAGAAGGTTCAAGTCCTGGAGTGCCATTGTACAGAGTCTTGATTTTTTCTAAAAATGTCTACCAGGGCACAGATTCAGAGTTAGCGAATACTTGAGAAGTCGTGGTACAGACCGTCTTTCCAGCACCATCAAGGCCAATAATGATCACTGAAAATTCTTCCTTTCTGTGTAACTCAACAGCCTGTGAAACTAAACACCGTCGTGTTTACCTTGTAAGATATTCGTGTAAGCCCTTGAGCAGATGGTACATGTCGATTCAGTAGGATCACGTGCTACCAGTCCACGTGGCAACGAGTCTGTGCTTGCTGACTGAGCAGCTGCTGTATAGTTTTTTGCGGCATTTGCCGGCAGAACGGTGTGGGGGTGTTGTGCAAAGGGCCACGATATATCAAACCTTTGTACGCGTCACTCACCTCTGTGAAAATGGGTCGTCGTCCAGCTCGCTGCTACCGCTATTGCAAGAACAAGCCATACCCAAAATCTCGCTACAACCGTGGTGTTCCAGATTCGAAGGTAAATGCAGTTTTTTGTTCACGATCAGCCGAAAGATCCCTGACCGCTATGTCTGACAGATTCGTATTTTCGATCTAGGCAGAAAGCGTGCCTCTGTAGACGAGTTTCCTTTCTGCTGCCACCTTGTCTCGGATGAGTACGAGCAGCTGTCATCCGAAGCTCTGGAGGCTGCCCGGATCTGCGCCAACAAGTATGTCACGAAGACCTCTGGCAAAGACTCCTTCCACCTGCGTGTCCGTGTGCACCCCTTCCATGTCCTTCGCATCAATAAGATGTTGTCATGTGCTGGAGCTGATAGGTTCGTGACTTTCCAACTTGATTTCCTTTCCATTCTCTCACCTATCGGTGGGCGCTTTATATGTTGGATTGGTAATCCCACCATACGTGATTGGTAATAACATTCCTTTCAGATTGCAAACTGGCATGCGTGGTGCTTGGGGAAAGCCTTACGGCACTGTAGCACGTGTGAATATTGGACAGATCATCCTATCTATCCGGTGCAAAGAGTCCAATGCGCACGTCATCCAAGAAGCTCTTCGTCGTGCGCGTTACAAGTTCCCTGGTCGTCAGAAAATCATTGTCTCGAAGAAATGGGGATTCACAAACGTGGATCGTGAGGAATATCTGAGGCTCAAGGAAGAAAAGAGAGTGTTGCAGTGCGTGTTCTTTTTCACTTCTGACATCTCGGATATTGATGTGTGACCCAAGGGATGGCGCCTATGTACAATTCATTCGGCCGAGGGGACCTTTGGAAGCGAACCTCCGGGCACAACTCAAGGCGTAAGATACTGATACATTTTCTGTGTCCATCGGGTATTACCTGTTTCGATGTATTATGCCATTGCTTGCCCAATTATGCCTATCATAAAACTCATTGCGTAGGACTTAGAAGAAGGTCTCATTACTTCTCGGTGGCACCACCACGGTAAGTAATCCACGAAAGCTGAGTCGCACATTTCCCGCTGTCGCACGTGGTCCAACATTCATAGCAGTGATTGGACATAGAAATGATGTTGACTTCCATGGCCAATCAGTGGCGAGTGCCACGTGACCCTGTTCCACCCGGCCCCCTATTCAGATCTCCTACAAAGTCTCTTCGCTGAGGTTCCGTCTCTTTCCACCCCACAGCAACCATGCGTCAGTAGTCTCATAGGTGCCCTCTATTCAATCTCACTTCCACAACAGGCCTCATCGTTCGTAACGACCCTGCAGCGGTTGGCGACTACATCGCCAACTACATCGTCAAGCGGTCTGTACCCATCCCTCTTATCGGAGCTGGCGCTCGTCATTGACCTTCTCTCAGAATAAATGACTTTGCTCCGACAGCAGAGAAACCGTTCGTACTTGGTCTCCCAACAGGCTCGTCTCCCATACCCACTTATCAGAGGCTCATTAAACTACACAAAGAGGGCAAAGTGTCGTGCGTAGCTTCCTCCTCACATCCATCCCAATGGAATCACGTGTACATCCATCACAGCTTCAAGCATGTCGTTACATTCAACATGGATGAATATGTCGGGTTGCCTAGCGACCACTCCGAGTCCTACCATACGTTCATGTTCAGAGAATTTTTCTCCCATAGTGCGTCTAAGGCCTCCTTTATCATTGCCGAACATTGACTCTAGGTTACTAGTCGACATCCCTCCATCGCAGGTCAACATCCTTGACGGAAATGCACCTGACCTCGTTAGAGAGTGCAACGCGTACGAAGCACGCATAAAACAGTATGGGGGCATCGAACTTTTCCTGGCAGGAATTGGGGAGGACGGGCATATTGCCTTCAATGAACCAGGTACTTCTCATTTCGTCTTCACCCCTTATTTTTATTTTTATTTTTTTTTTGAATCTGGGATTTTTCGTAGGCTCCTCTCTCGCATCTCGCACGCGTATTAAGACCCTCGCCTATGACACCATCCTCGCGAATGCTCGCTTTTTCAATGGTGTCATTTCTGCTGTCCCTCGTATGGCTCTTACTGTCGGCGTCGCTACCGTTCTTGAGGCCCGCGAGATCGTAGTCGTCGTCACTGGCCTCCGTAAGTCGCTAGCACTTAGCCAAGCTATCGAAGGTGGAGTGAATCATTTGGTGAGTGGAATATTGTAGCAGCGTTGGGATACAGTTGTGCCTCATCTCGCTTACATATTTGGCCGTCTCAATGACTTGTTTACAATAGTGGACACTTTCTGCACTCCAACTACACCCTTGGGCACTAATAGTCGTTGATGAGGATGCCACTGCAGGTGTGTTACCCTTTGTGCCACCCCTTTTGCCGCCCATCAATCAGGTTATCTAACTACTGGTCCTGTCGCCGTTTGGCCGATCTCATGACGTTACTGCCATTGGTGAACTGTACAGAGCTCCATGTCAAGACGGTCAAATACTTCAAATCAATCGAACGTGTACAGGAAGAAGTCGAACAAGTTCAACACGCACTGGCTGAGCATGCTGCTAGTGGTGAGCTTCGTGTCGGTGAAGCTGTCGCAGTTGGACTTGGTGGAGAAGCAGCTGTAGCTGGTTGGGCGAGTGGGTTGCGATGATGATCATGTATGTAGTAATTGATTTGACCAATTTAGATCATAGAGGCTGCTAGTTATCACAAACACAACGCGGCGGACAATATTTAAGACCGGGGAAAATGTAGTCGATAATGTGAAGACAAAACTTCAAAATTAAAATAACATTATGGTAAGGGCGGAGTTTGAAGTATTGCCATTGGTCTGAATGTTGGCGAAAATAAAAAGTTTGCCCAATCATGCAGTCACGGCCCAAACGTTGATGTGAATTTTAAGTACAGTAACTGACAAAACATGTGTGAAGACTTAGAGTTTAGTCCCCACATTTGAGCTGCAATGAATCCTATTGTTTTGTGGTTGCCTAAACAATAGCATGAACTTGAAATTTTGACTAGCATAGAGACACAGCTTCATTTTTTAAATTAAAACATGGGCAGAATATGTTATCTACAACTCTAAGTTTCATCCTGGTCAAAACTGACTGCCTGCTCATCACCTGATTATTGGCCACTCATCACCCTGATCAACATGCACATTGAATCCACCCCCATGTTCTCATCTATAGCAGTGCACAACTAGGTTCCAATCTGCAGAGTTACTGATAATGACAGCATTGGAGGGGTCATATCCCATGGCACGAATGAAGTGCCAAGTACTGTAAACCATATAATGTTCCCTAAGAGTGTGTAGGAAGAACCCCCACCATGGTGTGGCAATCAGCCAACTAGGAGTTGTGTGTGACCCAAGATGCACTCTAAGGCAGAAAATTGTGTTGGTACATATGTATGTGCCCTGACTAGTCTTGCCTGTAGTAGTTGAATGAAATTGTCAGGCAGTGCTTTTCTTTTTAATGGTTAAAGATGAAACATGCATAAGCCCTGGATCTCTACAGACCATACAGTATACTCTTCCCCTGGTTACTGAAGGTTTTGCTTGATGCAGCATGCAATATTGAGCAATTCATATAAAAGCCATCATTGCCTCTGCCTGCTGCTAGCATGCATTTGATGTCTGAGTGAGGGGCAGCTGTAGGATTCTGCATCACATTCGGATAAAACTGTATGTCATTTGTACTGTTGTTTTGGAGTTTCATTTGATAGTTTACAATCAACTTGGCACATACTACTGTTACCCTGATCATTGCCACACATGGCCCATCCCACAAAGTCAGGTTCACATCAGGTCAAGGCATACCATGACTGTCATTGAAGTCTAGACCAGTGCTGGTAGTACATTACAAAGAAAGTTAGTGGAAAAAGAAGGGCACTCAGAGATGACTTCTTATGCTGCATTTGCCAGGTATTCTAGCATGTTTGTAGCCTGTAGCTATAGAGTAGGTCGAGGTTTGGAAAAACTGTAAATGGGGACATACTGGGATCAGGTTGTGCAACAAGTTTCATCCAAGGGAATGGATCTTTCAAGATTTTGAGTGGACTCCCTCTGAAGTTCAGGTAAGTTGTGAGATCCACATCTCATCATACAATGCCATGGGCAAACCATGTTAATGGAACCTGAGATGAGTTTGGGTTATCAGGTGCATGCTTCCTAGGGAGAGGTTTATGCACCCTGTGAGCAAAAGATGTCCTTGTCAATGACCCACTGAAGATCTAAATCTCCAGCTCCTTGTCGATATTCTTCCACCACTTTAGATTTTTCACCCAGAGTACATTCTTGATGCCATTTTCCACAGAACTCTCTGAACTCATACCATGCTCACCCAAAGTGTTGATGAGTCATTGAAGCCACTTCCAGCTTCATAGATTCATCATCAGGGTCTTCCAATTTCATCACAATGATGCAGTTGAGAACATGTTTTCCTGCAATGGTATTTCTATGCAAATATCAGTTTAGTAAAGGTATTGATGCTTGAACATGCAATGCCTACATTTGGGTGATGCATGGCTTGTCTACTCTCTTTCCCTAGTCTTTGGCTCTCTTCCACTAATTGGGCCTCATGTTCAGCAGGGGTTTTGATTAATCCCTTGGCTGTCAACTTGGGTTGTGCATTCCTCCACAATGTTCACAACTGCTTGTAATGTTCCTGTAGTATTTCTTGGATATAGTCATCATTTTTTCTGATGGGCCAGCTTTGCAATCACATGCAGTAGTTGAAATTCATGGAGGAGGAAGCCAAGGATAAAAGTATTCCATGGTGATGAGTGATTTTGCACCAAATTGAATGCAATCTTGTCTGTGTCAGGGCCAGGCCCATCTTCATGCTTGTAGGCATAGACATCAGCAGTGTCTGCTGAAATATGTGTGATGAAATTGATATCTTGTGCAATCCCCAGCTTCTCCTTGAAAAGGCATCAGACTTCAGCCTAAATAGGAGGGATGAGCACATTGATGAGGGGAAGAAAGTTGCCTTTACCAAGATGAAGTCATGGTGGTGAGTAGGCTCCATGTTGCCTTTTCAATTTGAATTTTGTAGTTCTCCTGCCATTTCCATCAGTGGGGTTTGCCTTGGAATTCATGGAATAGTTCTGACTGAAAAGTGGTTCCTGCTCTCCAGAAGGGTTCTAAGTGTCATCTCAACACTTTTAGTGACAGCTTCCCCCATTGCAGACACCAGTGGGGGGTTAGGCTGGTCATCCAGAGTGCTGGGTGCTGCCTTTCCTCTGGTCTCTTCTTCATGTCCCTCAGACAGTGTAGATCCAGACTTGGCACTGTTGTCCTGTATGAGAATTATGTTCATTCACCCCACATTAAATGGTCTTACATCAATGTCAACTCTGATGAGCTGAGTTTGCTTTGAGACCACTCAGCATTTCCTAATCTGCTTAATTGCATCCAGATGTGGGGTAGATGGTGTACTGGCCTGAGGATGGGTTGGACATGGTCCTGCTGGGGAGTCCATCTCGATGTTGAGATGATTCTCCGAAGGAGCCTGTCATAGGCAGTACTTGAGTAACAATATCTCATACAGAAAGCAGCTCACAGGTTTCTTGAGCCATGCATAATGTTGCTCAATGTTAGTGAGCTCCCTCTCTTTTTCTACCTAGTACTTATATTAGCACTGGGGATGGAACATTTAAGTTCAGCATGGATACCTGCAACATTGAACACAGCAGGGTAACCTCTTCTTGTACACAAGCTTCAATTTCAGTCATTCTAGTGACTTGCAGTTTGTCAATCTGAGATTGCATATTGAACTGGGAGGTGGCACATTAATACTTGGTGGTGGGTAAGGATTTACAGTATTTCACCTCAAATTGCTTTTGCAACTCATCAAACTGCTTTTCATATTGCCAAGCAGTTCACTCCTGGCCACTCTGGATCTGCTGCTCCAATGTCAGCAGGTATGAAGACAATCACATCAAAGATATCAAAGAGTTACATCAAGTGCCTTGTGAAGTTCTGATAACTCACTCTCCCTTTGCTTTAGAAGTGACTGCAGGCCAGCAACCACATCATGTTTCTTGTTATTGTTAGTGGCAGGGAGTGTATCATCAATGAGCAGACATACCCATCCCTGTTGCCCCACCTGCTTGTGGAGTTTGTTGAGAGCCTCCTCTTTCTCATACAACCCTTGTTGTAGAGATTGGGAGAAGTCAGCTTCCCAAAAATGACACTTAGATGACTGTAATAGTACAACCTGGAAATCAAATAAGCAGATGATTACATGGTTTAAGTTTGCATGCACACTGCCTTCTGTGCCTAGGTTCATGGGAATGTCTGGTTGCACACATTTGCTGGTGCCTGCACTTGATGACATATATTCTGGTTCTGAGGTGCCATGATGGCTGGGCACACCTAGCCTCCATACATCAATGTCATGTTCCAATGCCAGAAGTTCATGCTGACCAGCAGCATGTATCACTCAATTGGGGGGAGCAGCCAAGGTTGCTACACCTGGTTGTGCATAGGTGGCAGGGGGAACAGCATCCATCTGAGATTCAGTTTGTGTGATGGCATTGTTTGAATGATTACCAGGATCACTGATGGATGACATGTCATCATCAAAGAGATTAGTTTCATGGATGGTCTGGGCAACCTCCACTTGCTTGGGCAAGTGCCATGACTGCCAAGGGTTGCTGAACAATGAGTTAGAGAGCATGTGAGTGTTTGGATTCATTGCATCCTTTGTCTTTTCCTGTCCTATATATTAGGAGTAGGGTTGCATGATTATGAGTTAGGGGCTTGTCAGCATGAACACTGAACAATAACACAAGTACTTGCCAGAAAATTGCCTAGAGTGTCATCTAAAAATTAATGATTAATGACAATAAGATACATCTCAGCACTCTGGACAATAAGGGTGAAGTGAATAAGAAAAGCATAACAACCTGGAAGAGTGCTTAAATTCCAGGGAGGCATTGCTAAGGTTGCACTTTAGACAACAAGGGAGAGGCAGCCATGAAAAGCACAGCACAACAGAATAAAGAAACACTTAAATTTGAGGGGGATCTTTATGTCATCACCTTCAAGTCCTAACCATGCCAGTGCTGAAGTTGTGATCAGTCCCCACATTCTACAATAATGAGCCCCACCTACTACCACTTTTGACCTCTCAGGTGGAGCTAGCTCATCTGCCAGCATGGCACATGTGCATTACTGCATCTGAATCAATGACTCTGACTGTTCTTTCACAAAATAATGTGGAAGCCAGAGCCAAGACTGCTAGGGTGATGACCCCTAGAGTGCAGATGCCTAGTGCAGAAGCCAGAGTGATGATTCCCAGGGCAATGACCCCTAGAGCAAAGATGCCCAGGGTGATGACTCCTATAGCACAAATTTCCAGGGGACAGACACCTGAACCCATGGGAAAACAAAAATCAATTACCATTGAAAACCTTTGGTCTGATTCTGAGCATTTGGAAGGCTCACCTGTGCCATCACAGTCAAGCCTATTGTCTCTTGAGTCTGAGCTAACTCAGGGGGACAAAAACCCTAAGCCAAGTGGTGAGGTAGGCCAGCCTGGTCATGGAGGTTACAACTTGGAAGAGCAATTAAACTGGGGTGCAGACAGCTTCAAAAGTCTGAAGGTGAGCATGAATCAACCTAATGATGACACTGACACTCATCTGACATCAACCAGCAATTTGTAAATAAGGCTATTAGAAAACACTTAGATACCACCAAATGCTGAGGCCAACAGGATCAAAAGTGTTAGACACTGTGTGTGACCTGGTAAGCTTACTCCCTTACTCCATGTTGACAATGATAACAAATTACTCACTACAGAATACACAGGCCATGGCCAAGTTTCCAGATCTAGAAAGCTTTGAAAAGTGTTGGCCCATTCTTGACCTGATTTAGATGTGCCTGAAATATTTGTCTTCAAGAGCCCAGCTGAAGAAGAGAATCAATATTGATATTTCAAGTGAGGCAGCAAAGGGGGAAAAGAGAAAGGACAGATGGCCTAAGTTGAAGTCACCCATGCCATCAAAGAAATAGTGTACCAAACAGCAGTGTACATGCAGAATGCATATTATTGTGATGAATACACATTCACTGTCAATGGGGAGAGAGCATCAACAAAAACCCAAGTATGAATATCATATGAATATCACACCTCACATGCCTCAGCATTTGATCATTGTCTGTCTGCCCCCCCTGTTTGACCATTGTTTCTGATGGCATTTAGCCTTAGCATTTACTGTATCATATTACATGACACAAACTACTGCTACACCCTAGAGTATGTGTGTGATGATGGGAAAGAGAAATCTGTGAGAACATACTGACTGGCTTTATAAACTGAACTGTTTGGCTAAGCATGTGACAATGGTATGTGTCAGTTTAATGTTGACTTTGAAGCACATGACGAGGATTACCTTTCAGTTTATAAAGCATTTCACACTCCAATGAAATTTCTTTTCTTTCTCCTTCATACTTTCCCAGTTGCCTTTAGTGTGTAACATGTAGTAACATGTAATACTAGTAGCATTAGTAGCATTAGTGTAGTAAGTGTAAAACATTCAAGACATATTTATTTCTTGGGAAGGCAAGAAAATGCATATGTGAAAGATAGCAGGCAATGACCATAGCATGGCATGCAATATATCATTGTTGTCATTGCTACATTTAGGTCCCCAGAGATGGTGGCATGTGCCTTATTTTTGGGTATTGTGAGGTTTATACTGAAAACTGCTTTGCACAACAGGTCTCAATCTGCCACTCAAATTCTAACAACACCCCACACATCACCCACCTGAAATGTCCAGCCACACATTCAATATCACTCCAAGGATGATACACCTACAGGCATTCAACTGGCTCAAACAGTTTGCCAAAGGTTTGATCATGATGCAAATGGCACTAGACAGTATTGAATTCATCCTTGGGCCCAATTTCAACTCTGACAAGTGGATGGACCTCACCCACTGTGTTGTGATGGAACCAGGTTGTTGGAGTGATATCAAGAAGATATTTATGCAGGAGTTGGGAATTGAGAAGTCATCCTCTAGTACATATTTTTCTTGTTCTTTTTTTGAAGGCTGGTTTCATCTCCTTTGCTAGAGTTGCATGTCCCACCATCTGGGGTACTGATCATGTCTGGTGCTCAGGGGTCTGCCTCCAGTATGTGTTTACATTAATTTTGAAACTACTCTCTGAATACCCTCCCTAGAAGTACCAAGGTCACCAGACCCACTATCTGTTCCATCAGGTGAGACAATTGTTGACATATAATTGTGAAGATGCTTAAGAATGACCAGAATGTACCTTATAGTGTATCCTCTACTAAAAGATCCATCTGTATGGCACCTTGTGATGGATTGGGCCCAGGACAAGATTGGGTATTGTGAGCTGGATGAGAAGATGTGGGCATATGGATCTTGTTATGTCAATGAGGAGTGGAAAGGCCTTATTGATGAGGTCTTTATGCAGTCAGAACCAGGGGCAGATAATACTGTATCTGCCCCCCTTCTCATTCAAAGAGCAATGGAATTGCATGGTGTTAGTTTGACAGCTGGTTGTGATCCTGTACTGCCAGCTCAGGCTATCTGTCATTGTCATTCATCATCTTGTGGTGTCACCCAAAAAAAGCACTGCAAGATGAAGGCAAGCATTTTCCTTGACATAGATGCTGAGGATGAGGGCAAGCAAGATGAAGAAGAGGAAGAAGAGGATGAGGAAGCAGAGGACAAGGGAGACTGAACAGCCAAGTCCACTCACCATCCTCAACAAGTGGGAACCTCTGGCAAAGAGACCTACTGAGAGAAGATCGATACCCTTTTTGAACAGTTCAGCCATGGGGCACAGGAGGGGATGTCTCTCCACAGTCCTCCAGGCTTGCAAATTCCCACTGGTATTTTCCTGCCCCCTTGCAAAAACATATACATTGTTGACTTTTACTCAGGTATGTTACAAGTTCTTATTTATGTATTCATTTTCAGACAGTATTATCATCATGCAGCCAGCACAAGAGTGTTCATTGTCAAGTACATCAAGTTGTGAGGGTTCAAAACAATGACATTACCCTGGCTCCCTCATCAGCTCTACATGGAGGCCTCCTGTCCTCTTGAGGTGCAGCAGAATCTCCCCCCTTCTCATTGCCAATGCCATAAAGATATTGTTCTCCTGCTGCCACAGGAAGGTATGTTGATCATGGCATTTAAGGCTTGGCAGGTACTTCCAACCCAAGGTTGGGTTCAAATCAAGAAATCTAGATACAAGGGCAATATTGGCTATGTAGGGGAGAGTACAGATAGTGATGCTATCATGCTTGTCACACCTCATCAGCTTCCCTATGACCCTCCTGAGGAGTCAGGTGAAAGGGCAAGATTTGATGTTGCCAGGATCACAGATGTTGATGTGGTGCCAATACTGTCTTCTTCTGGTACTGAGATCAGACATACTTGTGGTGGGCAACAGTTCATACATGGACTCCTCAGGCTGCCAATACCAGTTGACACTTTGGAGACTGTTGAGTTGCCACATCCAGATGACATCAGATTTCATGTGGTAGCTGGTATCAACCTTCTGTTGGTCAAACAAACATTGAATCTATTTTCAGCACAATTTTGGTGAGAGGGGGACAGCATTGAGATACAAGAGGGGGACCTCAGAGGAAAGACCAGGATACTTGCCAACATGGATTGGCACAAGTGATGTACCATTGTCTTGTGTGATGAGAATGCTTTCAAATGCAACCTGCATGAGCTGCAGAGGGTGTTCAGGATAGGGGATACAGTGGAGGTCATAGCAGGCCCATTTTGTAGGGAAACTGGCTATATTGTTGCTCTCCATGAGCACACAATTGTCCTCATCATGCAGCATGACAAATCCTCAGACAACATAAGTTGTTTTTGTAAGGGCTACCCTTCTGTGTCCTGACAAGCTCTATAGATTGAGGTGTCAAAATTTGTTGTGCAATCATACTTAAATGAACATGTATTGTCTCTGGGCCCAGAAGGCAATGAACATCAATTACCCCCCCAGCTCTCAGTGGATGAAGCCTTGCCAGGCAACATTGCAGAAGTGCATTGTGGTCCATATGTTGGCCAGAGGGGAACCATTGAGTGGATTGGTCCCAATGGCAAGATCTGGGTGAGTAACTACTGGAAAGGAAAGGCAAAAGAGAATGTATTGCCAGATGAATGAAACCCAATCCCCAGTCAGACTATGGTCCTCATGGATGTGTCTGACCTTCATATTGAGTGAGCCCTGGATATCCTCACCTTCTCCAAGGACAAGGGTTACAATGTTGCTGTGGGCAATATTGTGGAGGTGGCCAGGGGCCCATGGTACCCCTCTCATGGTGTAGTGAAGGCAGTGGATCTGACCAAAGCCAGCCTTGATGTCATGCATGTGGTGGATGGAGTTCAGGTGAGCAATCTAGCATGTCTTCTCACTTTTGCTCACCCTTCTGCCTAGATGAATGTTCCCATCACCTTTGTTTGCAAAATGAAGGAGCATTCTGACCATGGCTTGTCGAAGTTTGTTGGTCATGATGTCTGGGTTATAGCTGGTGACAAGAAGGGCAGTCAGGCTACTCTACATTCTCTCAGAAGGATGTCCAGTTGGGTTGCAGTATTTGGACAAATGATCCAACTAAAAAATAACCAAGTCACCACACCATGAGTTTACTTTCTTTGAAAGCTAGTGCCTCTAATTTTCACCTCAGATTGGGTATGCTGCTTGATGGTACACTGCTTCCTCCACAGTTGCAGTACACCCTGAGGTTCCTCCACTGCCAATCATTTATCACACCTGCTGTCCAATGTACTGTCACCCCACTGCCTTCCCCTGGCCCTTCAGCCATGTGCCCTTTGGATGCATGGTCAGTTACCCCTGCTGATTGCATCCTGATGCAGACTCCCAATTATGGTATGCCATTTTGTTATCTGATTATCTGGCTACTGAAGTTGGTGCAGGTGATGTGTCATGGCTTTTTGAATCTGACTTCTGTGATTTCAAGAGTTTCCACTTAGGTTTCAACATTAGCATCAGTTTCACCCAGGTGTCACTGGGCAAACATATTGTTCAGACAGTATGTCCTGACTGGTTTTTGGGTCCAATTGGCCCTGCACTGCCCAGTTGTATCTGCATTACAGTGACAGGGCACAATGCAAGCTTGGGCATACAGCACCTCACCATTCCAGCTCAGTATCTTATGCCAGCAAATCCCACTGGCAAGAATCAATTGTGTTTAGTGCTAAAGGGGTCCCAAGCAGGCAGAGTGGTATATATAAAGAGATGCCAGAGGAGCTTGAAATTGGTTGTGATGCAGGATGATATTACTCTTCTGTTTTCTGATATTTGTCTTGCATTTGAATACATTCCTTAGTTAATGACCATTATGAAATATTATTGTGGCCAATTGGTAGTTGTCTTCTTTGTGATGGGCTTGTTTCAGTGATGGTGCAGAGGGTTCCATGTTTCATTTCTAATTGTTATGTGGTGGTAAGGTTTCTGTTTCCTATGAGGTGGTCATTTAATAGTCATCTAACAGGTGCCCATCATCATGGGCAGGTTTGTCAGACAACACCCAATATTTGTTGCATTTAAATGCACATAGTCAAGGTTTCAAGGGTTTAATTTACTCAAGGTTTTAATTTACAAAGACAATAATGCTACTCAGTAGATGTGAGGTGAACAGTATCTCATCCTCAACCTTTTCTTCCTTCTTATTGTCTGGTAGCAATATCTAGGTAGGGCAATGGTTTAACATGGTCATCTAATAGGTACTTATTGTCATGGGCAAGTTTTGATCCCATTATTGATTGAGTGCTTGATCACATTAACTGAGTGCTTCATTTGTTTTTGTCAATGATATGACTGTGTCAAATACAACCCATCAGTAGAAAAAGCACATATCTTTTAGTGTCTCTACTAACACCAACCATCAACTTCTCTAGACATATCTCATTGACACATCATATGGGTCTTATCCAAAGTTACTTTGCAAGGGTGCTGGTCACCCCTCTGAACTGTGAAAGTGATGAGATACCTACTGGGGAGGGAAGTCCCATTCCCTGTGATCTCACTCATACTGTGCAGGTAAGGATCCAAGTCATTCAGATGTTTCTCAAAGTCATTAAAATTTTTTGTGGTTGTCCCAGGATCAGAATTTCATGCTTGACCCCCTGCCCAAGATTTCCTGTACAACTTTACCAGTTATCCAGACATCCCCTTGTACCATGCAGGTCAGGATCCCAGCATATTTAAGTGTACTGATACTAATAGGTCACTCAGAAGCATAAATTCCATGAAGATCAGGATTTGGCAGTTGGTCCTCCCCTCAAGATTTCCCATGGCACCCATAGTACTTTGCTGGTCATCCCTTGGAACCATGGTAATGACACTCCTATTCCCTGTGACCATCCTGTACAGGTAAGGTTCACAGTCATTTGGATAAAGTTGCTCAGAAAAATTGTGATTATCCCATGATCAGGATTTTGTGCTTGACTGCCTGCTCAAGATTTCCTGTACAGCTTCACTGGTTACCCAGATGTCCATGCAGGTCAGGGACTCGACATGATTAGGGGTGCTGATACTAATGAGTCATTCAGATGCATAAATTTCACAAAGATCAGGCTTTGGTGGTTGGGCCTCTTCTCAAGATTTCTCATGGTACCCATAGTGCTTCATTGGTCCCCCCTTCAAACCATGGAAATGACAAGATGACACCAACTTGGGAGGGAAGCCCTATGTCCTGTGATCTCACTGGTACTGTGCAGGTGCAGGTAAGTATTTAAATTATTCAAACACTGCTTGAAGTTATTCAGACATCCCTTGTACCCTGCAGGTCAGGATCCCAGCATGTTTAAGTGTACCAATACTAATAGGTCACTCAGAAGCATAAATTCTGCAAAGATCAGGATTTGGCAGTTGGTCCTCCTCTCAAGATTTCCCATGGTACCCATGGTACTTCACTGGTCATCCCTTGGAACTGTGGCAATGACAATCCTATTCCCCACAGTTGCACCATACAGGTAAGGTTGTAGGTCATTTGAACAAAGTTACTCAGAGAAATTGTGGTTATCCCATGATCAGGATTTCATGCTTGACCTCCCACCTGACATTTCCTGTGCAGCTTCACTGGTTACCCAGATGTCCACTTGTACCATGCAGGTCAGGGACTTGACATGATTAGGGGTGCTGATACTAATGAGTCATTCAGAAGTGTAAATTTCATGAAGATCAGGCTTCAGTGGTTGGGCCTCTTCTCAAGATTTCCTGTAGTACCTGTAGTCATAGTACTTTGTTGGTCCCCCCTTTGAACCATGGAAATGATGAGATGATACCAACTCAGGAGGGAAGCCCTATGTCCTGTGATCTCACTGGTACTGTGCAGGTGCAAGTAAGTATTTAAATTACTCAAACACTGCTTGAAGTTATTCAGACATCCCCTCATACCAGGATTTGGCAGTTGGTCCTCCCCTCAAGATTTCCTGTGGTACCCATGGTACTTTGCTGGTCATCCCTTGGAACTGTGGCAATGATGATCCTATTCCCTGTGATTGTACCATACAGGTAAGGATGTAGGTCATTCAGACAAAGTTACTCAGAAAAATTGTGGGTCATTCAGAAGTGTAAATTTCACAAAGATCAGGGCTCAGCACTTGGGCCTCCTCTCAAGATTTCCCATAATACCCATAGTACTTCACTGGTCATTTCCTTAAACCATGAAAATGGTGGAATACCAGCTGGGGAGGGAAGGTCTATTCCCTGTGATCTTACTTGTATCTTGCAGGTAAGAACTCAGCATCATCATCATTAATGATTGGGGGCACTTGATACTAACAAGTCACTCAGAAATGCAAAATTTGCGAAGATCAGGACTCAGCAGTTGGCCCTCCTCCCAAGATTTCCTGTGGTACTTTGCTGGTCATCCAACCTTCCTCTCTGATCATCCCATCACTGAAGTGTAAAGTCAATGAACATTGGGATTTGGCACTTGGCCCTCCTCTTAAGATCCCTTGCACCACTTTGGTGGCCAATCTTGTGAATCCCTTCCCTAGAGGGAACACACTGCAAGCATTTCACAATTTTTCATCCCAAAATATGCTGAAAAAATTGAAAAAAGAGATACTCTTTTATTTCAGCTGTTTTCAAAGAAAAAAGGTGAATGTAGTGTAATGTTTTCTTTGTCTTTTCTGCCAAAAAACATGAATTAATGGTAATGCCCATTAGGTTCTTCACTAATGGGTATTAGCATCAATCAATGTTTTTAGTAAATCATGCAAAGAAAACAAAGTGTTATTATTGCCTTTTCTCTTTGAAAACATGTGTCAAAAAAGAGTATCTCTTTCTTCAATTTTTTCAGCATGTTTTCTCAAGAAAAATTTTGAAATGCTTGCAGTGACAGCTGTGTCATCTGGAAACTTCCAAATGAACTTCTTGGGAAAATTGCAGCCCTCCTTCCCCAAGACTCCCTTTTGGCACTGACTCAGGTGTGCCAGTTACTGAGGGAGATCACTGCACTGCATTATTTTGTGCTGCTCAAATTCAAGCCCCCCCAAAGTAACTATTTATCCCTGGACAACAACAGTTGTGAGGCACTATTTGTGTGGTGGTGGACAGAGGCATTTGTTGTCCCAACTTCCATCCATTTTTCTGTTTCACAGATGACAACTGACTACCATCTGGATGCCTTATGAATGTTCTTTGAGTCCCTGACAGGTGGCAAGCTGGTCCCTCAAATGCACCTGCTCCCATACTCTGGGCCTGACAAACTGACTGTTTCATTCTTGTGCATGTTGGAAAGTATCTGAGGGTCAGGATGCAAAGAATTGACTTGCAACAGCTTTGCATGGGGGAAGGGCCATGGAGCTTCTGTGCTGAAGGGACTTTTCCTCCCATATCTATTTGCAACACTGAGCTCCAAGTCCTACAACTCTCATCATCACTTTTCTTCACTCCATTATCCATCACCTTCACACTCAATACCTTATGCAGTGCACCATTGGTCAGTCTTAGATTGATAAACATGGGACTCACAGCTGTACAGTGGACCAACTTCCTCAACAGTTTATGGTTCACATACCTTTGCACACTGGAGATAGAGACCATTTGTCCCACCCACACTCTAGTGGACTTTTTGTCACACCATCAAGTGGATGCCCTCACTATTGTTAGTACAGCTTGACTCAGTTTGCCACCCTGCAGCCCATTGTGACACACTCACCCAATGACCCAGCTTTCTTCTTTGACTAGATTGGATGGTTCCCCTTCCTACATTCTCTCCCTTTTACATTATGCCCATATACCAGGTATCCTGGAATATCTTGGGGTTTGACTTGAGGCATCCAGCTTCATGGATTGTTATCTATCAGATGTTTTGTCCTGCATTGAACATTTGACTGGAGTGGGTGAGCTGTTCATTTGTATTCCTGCAGAGGCAGATCCTCATGTCCTGGTTTCACTGGAGAGTAGCTCTTGACTATGTCCCATCAAGATCAGGGACCTCACATTCTGGGTCCTGCACTCAAAATCAGATGATAACACAACTGTCTGTAGGCTTCACCCACTGCATCTTGGTATCTGGGTATCCATGACTAATGAGCCTTCCAGTTACATTGTGCACAGTGGTTGCCCACTTTCCCAGAACTTGAGAACCTCTATTTGTTAGCATGGAGTTCTAGAACTGACAATGAGTTGGAGCATCTATTTCAGTCATTTTTGCCATCATCCACTTTTGGGATAACTATTCTAAGGATATAGATTGATTGCTGCCACTGATATCTCATGCCCTCCCAGTGTTGCCAAGCTGTTGTAATATTGTAATATGATACCCATACCTAGCTGCTCTTGTACCAAGTGTCAGCAACAAACTTGAAGAAAGGGGGTCCAAAGGACTCCTAATTGACTCCTATAGCTCTAAGGAGCTTGGAGATAAACCAGACTAGAGTCCAGTGTGAGTAACCATAGATTAAAGTGAGGTATGAGGGTACACAGTACCTAGAGTCCAGTGTGAGTAACCAAAGGGTATCAACACTGGCCTCAACACACTAAGTGCGATGTAAGTAAACAATGGTAAACAAACCAAAGGGATTGCACCACAAGTGCAGGAATAACCCTAGAGAACTCGGAAAAAGTGTAAGTAGTAGTAAATGAGATGGGGAATCAAATGGTAGTAAGTAAGAGACCATTTGGAAGACAGAAAGCGGAGAAAAGAGGTGGAGATCACCACAAGGAACACTCCCCCCTGATTGCACACCTCTGCCAGCTCAGCTCCCCCTTGATGGTGCCAGTCCTAGCATCTTGCAGAATTCCTGGACCTTGACTCAAGCCAGAGGCTTGGTCAGGAGATCAGCAGGCATTTCGGCAGTGGGCACAAACTGTGGTGAGATCACCCCCTTATCCACCATATCTTGCAGCCAAAGCCAGCACAGGTCCAGCTGCTTCATCCTCCCATGATGCTCAGGGTGTTTGGCCACCTGGATTGCAGACTGGTTGTCAATGTGCAGCACAGAGGGTGAGTTCACCAAAAATCCCATCTCCTGCAACAGTTTTCGCATCCAGACCATTTCCTTCCCAGCCTCCACAGCAGCAATGTACTCTGCCTCAGTGGAGGACAGTGTGATGATGCCCTGCAGCTTAGAACTCCAAGAAACAGCACCAGTACCCATCTTGATCACATAGGCACCAGTAGAGCGACCAGAGTCCTTGCAACCACCATGATCTGCATCAGAGTATATGGTGAAGAGTTCTGGCGATGAGGGGTCAGGAGAATAGGTCAAGGAGTAGGTTGCAGTGCCCTTGAGGTAGCGAAGAAGGTGCTTGACCACATTCCAGTGTGCTAGGCCTGGATTTGAGTTAAAACGAGCTAGGACACTGACAGTATATGCAATGTCAGGCCTAGTGGAGGTGGCTAGGTACATCAGTGTGCCCACAGCTCCAAGATAATCAATGGAATGCATCTGGGATGCCTCCTCTTGAGTTTGGGGGCTGAGATCATGGGTAAGGCAGAGTCCTGGATCCATGGGGGTCGAAACTGGCTTGCAGTCTGCCATGCCAAAGCGATCAAGGATGTCCAAGCAGTACTGTCGCTGGGAGAGGGTAATAGAGCGCTTGGACCGGTCTCTGTTGATTTTAATGCCTAGCAGTTGAGTGGTAGGGCCCAGGTCATGCAGTTTGAAGTGTTGGCACAGGGCAGAGATCATCTCCTCAATGGTGGCAAGAGATTTTGATGCAAAGGTCATATCATCGACAAAGACTGGCAGTATGATGTGCACATCACCTTTGGAGAGCACATCGATGGCTGCATCAGAGTAGGTCTGCTGGAAGCCAAGAGACTCGAGGACAGAGCACATCTTTTGGTTCCAGCAATTACCACCTTGCTTGGTACCATAGAGTGCCTTCCAGAGCAGGCAGACAAATTTTCTGGGGTCTTTCTGCACAAATCCTTCAGGCTGCTCCATGTAGACATTGCAATCCATCTCCCCATTGAGGTAGGCATTGGAGACATTGACAGAGCAGAGGTGGAGGTCTTGTAGAGCTGCGAGGGCAAGGATGATGTGAATGGTGGGCATGCAGACAGTAGGGGTGAAGATCTCAAGATAATTGAAGCCAGGATGCTGGTTATAGCCCTTGGCAACAAGATGAGTTTGTAGTGATCTATAGAGCCATCTGCATTGCACTTCAGTTTAAATACCCACTTAGAACCGATCACCTTGCGATCCACAGGTCTAGGAACCAATTCCCAAGTCCCATTGGCATCATGGGCAGTGAGCTCTTGAAGCACAGCTTCATGCCACTCTGCAGCATCAGGGCATCACATAGACTCTGCATAGGTCCTAGGTTCGACACTAGAGGTCAAAAATGCAAGATCTGCCTCCTCTTCATCATCAGATAGCTCATCATCCAGTTGCCCTGTGCTTAGCTTCCACCATGCATGAGGAGGGCAACAATTTTGAGCAGGGAGCCTTGCACCAATGCCTACTGGAGTTAGAGGTTGAGCAGGAGCCAGAGCAGGAGGTACTTCATCTGCAGCAGGTGCAGGGGCAATAGCTGGCACATCAGGAGGCACAGCATGGACAACTGGAGGAGCTGGAGCGACAGGACAAGGCTGGGGTGTGACTGGAGGAATAACAACTCCCCCTTGACCCTGTACATGTGGCAGGAGATCATCATCTTCATCAGAATCAGTCCCAGGACCAAAATATACAGTTGGGGAGGTAGAGCGATCAGTAGGATCATCAGGAGGTGGTGGAGGCACACCAGACAGTGGCTGAGGCTTTCTAGACATGAGGAAGTGCCTCTCATCAAAGTCAGCATGTTCCGAGATTACTGTACACTTTGTGAGAGGGTTGTAGAACTTCCAGCCCTTGTAGCCATCAGGGTAACCTATAAACACGCATTTCTGCATATGAGAACCAAGGGCAGGGCACTGATCCTTCTGCAAATGGACATAGGCAGTGCATCCCCACACCTGGAGGTGGGAGACATCAGGTTTGCACCCATGCCACAGCTCATAAGGCATAGCACCATCCACAGCATCAGTAGGGCATCTGTTCCACACATGGACAAGAGCTGCAAGAGCCTCACCCCAGAATGCCTTTGCAAGACCAGATTCATTGAGCATGGCAGTAAGTCGCTCTGCCAGTAGCCTATTGGCTCGCTCTGCGACTCCATTTTGCTGAGGGCGAGCCTGGACTGTGTGCTGGCACTCAATGCCTGCCTGGGTAGTGAACTTGAGCATGGCATTGCTCATATACTCACCCCCTTTGTCATCTCGAAGGGTTTTGATGCGTCTCTTGGCCTGGTTCTCTGCAAAGGCCTTGAATCGCTTGAAGGCATCGAAGACATCAGATTTGGTTTTGATGGGAAGGATGAAGTGATATCTGGAGTAATCATCGATGAAAGAGACCCAGTAGCGAAACCCTGAGAACGTCCTATAGGGGACATAGTGTACATCAGTGTGCACAAGCTCTAGGGGATGAGAAGTGCACCATTCTGAGCTTGGGAAGGGGTTGGCATGCATCTTCCCAGCCAAACATGGTTCACAGATAGGATCAGGATGAGTCTTGGCCTCCAGCTTCAGTCCAGTTACCATCTCTCGCTGTAGGAGAGCCTTGACTCCGTCTATATGGTGGTGTGCAAGCCGACAATGCCATAGGGCAAGATCCAGAGGTAGAGTTGTTGCAGGGCAAGCTGAGTGCACAATAGGAACTGTGGTGCCATCTAGGGTCGCAGTATTGCCATCTGAGATACTTGCAATGAACAAGGGAGCCCCAGGAGGGTGAGAGAAGGCCATGTGCATGGAATCTATGTTTACAACGAAGCTAGCATGGTGAGTTAAGTACAGGACTGAGAGGAGATTGGATTTAAGCTCTGGCACATGTAGGACGCATGTAAACTTGACTGCCCTCACTGCCTTGCCCCCTATGACTGGCTGAAAGACCACAGAACTGATCCCAGCAGAGTAGACAACAGTATGGTCAGCCAGACGAATTGGCATGCATTTTGGGGTATAATTGCACAGCCAGTGGCAATGTGGGGTCATATGAGAAGTGGCCCCAGTGTCTGCAGTCCAGTGGTCATCAGCATTGAAGTTGGGAGGGCAAGGAGAGGTAGAGGAGCGAAGACTTGCATTTCCAGCACTGGTAGAGGAGTCCTGAGTGATCATGGTGATGTTGGCAGCAGCAGCAGCAGGTTCTGGGCTGGTGGGTGCTGCAGGAGTGGTAGTAGATGACTCTTGAGCCTTGTTCGCATTCCTGGACTTGCCCTTGCACTTAGAGGCCTTGTGGGCATCCTTGGCATGCTGCCTGGTGAAGCACATGTGCTCACAGTGCCCAGTCTTCTCACAGAAACCACAGGGGTCATTAGGCGAGCATCCACAGGCCCTAGGAGTGCCAGCTGCGAGGGCAGAGTCCCCTGACAATGCAGTTGCATCAGCACAAGGTTTCCTATTGATATCTTCAGTGATAAATGCAGATTTGATGGTGGCCTTGTCCAGGGAGGACAGGAGGAGCAAGGAAGAGGTGAAATGCGAGTATTCCTGGGGCAGGGCTTGAATCATAGTCATACAGACGAGTTCATCGTCCAAGGAAGCAAGTGTGAACTGGGAGGACTGCAGTTCTTGAATTTTGAGCATGGCTAGCTTGATCCTGGCTGTGAGGGAGCTCAGGGACTTGTCCTCTCGCTTCCTGATACTGAAGAAGTTGTCATAGGCTGCAAAGCGAGCTCCAGGCCTGTGTTGGACATAGAGGGCTGCGAGGGCCTTCCATGCAGTGACAGGATCATCCTGGACAGTCCTAATGTGCACTCTCTGGTCAGCTTCCAAGGCTAGCATGATTTCACCTGCAGCTTTGTCCACTTTGATGTCCCATTTTTCTTGCTCATCGCCAGCAGTGGTGGGACGAGTCTCCTTGCCATCCACAAGCCTCCAGAGGCCTTTAGAGTGAAGGAGGGCCTTCATCTCTTTGCTCCAGGTGGAGTAGTTAGTGCCAGAGAGAGGCTTGATGCGAGGGGTCTGCTCTGAGGACATCTTCCAGGTGGTGACAATGATGGAGAGGAAAATTCACGATGAGCTGGCCGACAGATAGTATAGATGGATAGAGGGCGTCGAGAGGAGCCCAGAGATATCAAGATTGTATGGGGTTGATAGAAGAGTTGTGGAGATATGGCCCAGATGGTCTGTGCACAAATATGGTGTGATGCTGAGCGATCCACTTGATGAAAAATTTTCTGAGAGGTATTGACGGAACAGCCTTGATGCAGGGAGCTTGGAAAATGTTGTTTTGCCAAGATTAGAGCAGTGGATCATGAGTTATGACTCGATGAAAGTCAGGTATAGGCACACTGTTGACCCCCTTAAACTTCCCAGTGGTATAAAATGCTTTCTACTCAACAGATCAACCTGAAACTTGGTATATCGATGGATGGGGACCTTCGACACTGAAGCAGGTGGTTTTGACAGTGGAGGAAGCTCTGTGGAAGGTAGGAATGGTTGATGTTGTGAATAGGAGGCAAAAAAGTGACAGGTGCTGTTGGCAGTGACCTAGAGCAATCTGGAATTTGAAAAGGGGCTGAATAGGGTTATCTGGGCTGGGGAATTTGATGGACAAGGTTTGGAATCAATCTGAGCAGTGGTTGTCACAATATGAGGCTTAGAAGCCAGGGCTCATAACCTGTCAGCAACAAACTTGAAGGAAGGGGGTCCAAAGGACTCCTAATCAACTCCTATAGCTCTAAGGAGCTTGGGGATAAACCAGGCTAGAGTCCAGTGTGAGCAACCATAGATTAAAGTGAGGTATGAGGGTACACAGTACCTAGAGTCCAGTGTGAGCAACCAAAGGTCTCAACACTGGACTCAGCTACACTAAGTGTGCTTCAAAGTAAACAGCAGTAAACAAACAGTGGCTGATGTGCCACAACACTAGGAATTGGCCTAGAAGGCTGGGAAAAGAAGTAGTAAGTAGCAAATAAGAAGGGGAATCAAATGGTAGTAAGTAAGAGGCCATGTGAAAGAGAGAAAGCAAAGATAAGAGGTGAAGATCACCACAAGGAACACTACCTTTGGCCCAAAAAGACATGCTTGTGACATGAAAAGAAAGTGTTGAAATGGGGGTGCTGTACCTTGTGAGGAACTTCATCAGTGTGAGATGAGGAGGGCCTCTTATTTTGTGCTTAAAACTCGAAGTACTTGGTTCATTGACAGAGCAAAGGCACTGCCACTAAACTTCACAAAGGTGCTGCAACCCCAACAGCTCATCACAGCTGCTATTTGAGAAAATTATTGCACCTCAATGAACCCACTTAATTGTGGTGTGAATATCTCATACTCTTACTGAGACAGGACCACTAAGCCATCAAGCTGTTGTCATGTTCTCTCTATGGTTTTGATTTCTCATATCAGTGGTCAAGTTTTATGTCTGTTGCAAATTTCTGGCTTGATTTAGAAGCCATTCCCCAGGGCCTTCACCTGCCATGTGAGGTGGAGATTGTAGATGTGTGGCAGGTGGATGATAACCTACCAGCAATTGAGGTTGGGGTTACAGATGCAAAATGGCATGATGAACATGCAACCACACTCAAGGGAGCTGACAAGAGGAATGAGTGCATGGCTGACAAAATTGCAGAGAGCCAAAAGCTACCTGAGTGGATCTCTGAGGCATTTGAGCCTGCAGATGATGCTGCTAGGTACAGCTGTGGATGCTCTACTGAAAATGCAATTATTGAATGCAATGAGCACATCCAAATGAATGGTGATATGATCACCAACATACCTGATCCCCTGGGGATGCATGTTGGACCCCCCACTCTGCATGCAAAGTGTTCTACACTACAGAACAAGCCACATATGAGGAACAACAAGCAACAAGAGATGATGCATCTTGAACTTGATAGCAAGTGGGCATCCTGACACCCACAGCAAACCTACCAAAGGCACTCCACATGGGATACCCAACCTGACAAGGCCTGGGGAGTGGGAGTGTTGGAGTTTGAATCACCCCTGTGTGATACATACTTTGGTGCGAGTTTTTACTTGATTACAAAAGCACTTAGAGCGCACTTACTGTACAGTTTTCACACTGTTCCCTCAGTAGTTGAGTCACTACTGAGGGTAAGTTCACTGTTATTCAGTAGTTCCCTACTTACTGCTACCTTGTAGCTGCCTACAGGTACATTTAATATAACAGTAGTTGAGTCACTACTGAGGCTGCCTACAGCCCTTTTCTACAGGCTATGAGCCCCACCTAGTGTGGAAAATATTTTATTGTAGGCAACTCACAGTCAACTCATGTAGAAACTGTTCCTTGTGGTGATCTTCACCTCTTATCTTCACTTTCTCTCTTTCACATGGTCTCTTACTTACTACCATTTGATTTCCCTTCTTATTTGCTACTTACTACTTCTTTTCCCAGCCTTCTAGGCCAATTCCTAGTGTTGTGGTGCATCAGCCACTCTTTGTTTACTGCTGTTTACTTTGAAGTGCACTTAGTGTAGCTGAGTCCAGTGTTGAGACCTTTGGTTGCTCACACTGGACTCTAGTCTGGTTATCCCCCTAGGGACCCCTTTACTTCTCTGCTACTAACAGAAACTACTTGACAAGTCCACAATACATCTCTACTACCCTTGAGGCTAATGGACAACTTCCAAATGGTTCCACCTGAGCTTGGTGATCATGGCAAAGACTGGACTAACTATGGAAGTTGGGTCCTTGAAGCCAAAGACAAAGAAGGCTTAACTGTCAAATAATTAGATCCTCAGTAAATAGCAAACTACTGTATTGATATGTACCTGTCAAATAATTAGACTACAGGTAACTAGTAAATGTAAAGGCTAAATAAAAAGGGGAATTTACTCCTCAGTAATAGCAAACTACTGAGGAGGGAGGGAGAAATTTTACCCTACTGTATGTACGCATTTTTGCTTATGTAAGCAAGAAACCTTCGCAACTAAGTAGATACTACTAAGTGCAGTTTATATTCCAACATTAACCAGTATCCTATTGGGGTCTGAAACATGACCACTGCATCCAAAACAGTTGGAAGGACATGGCCCAGGCTGGGCACCACAGTCCAATGAGGAATGTGATGAACTAGTGGCATGGCAAACTGCTGAGAATACATGGCACCAACAGAACTTGATGGTTGATCTTTTGATCACATTCAGTATTCCAGACATCATTCTTCCCTCACTAATCTCCCTTGACACTCCTCTCAAACAGTTTTCCTATCTCAAAAGATGCTATGGTGAAATTCTGAAGCCAGTTAGTTGGTAGTGCACAAATGTGCATGATGGACTGCTCACCAAGACCATGCCTAGTCAGCACAAATGCAATCATACCAAAGTCACAAGCATGAGCATCCTTGCAAACACTACAGCTGTAGGACAGCCTGCAGTGGTCCTAGATGAATGTACTGAGATTACCTATGGGCCCACAGTTCCAGAGGCAGCAGTCATAGATGTACAAAATCAAGTGGCAGGTAGCTGTGCAGACAGCTTGGATGAGCACCAAGGAGACTATACCAGGACTGCAACCATGAAGCAGATTGTGATGGATGGGAAGATGCATAATGAGCAAGTCATGCCACAGTGCAACTCACAGCCTGAGCAGGTCATGGCTGAGGAAGAGAGATTCCCAGATAGCCCAAGCAACTGCACTGAGACCAAAACTGGGTACCTAACACTTGAAACTGAGGTAGTAGACATGCAGCAGGTTGTTCCACTCCACCTGAGTCCTCTCCCACAACTCCAATATCCCCTTGGGAGGGTGTTCATACTCTGCAAGCCTCCTCTTGAGGTAACCCCAGGCATGTTCTATAGGGTTAAGGTCAGGGGACTGTGCAGGCCATACCATGGTCCTAAAGTCCTGCCCTTCTAGCCACTCCTTGACCTGCTTGCAGGTGTGCTTGGGGTCATTGTCCTGCTGGAAGATGATGTCAGGAGGATGGAGACCATAATATTCAAGGGACTCTTGCAGTTCATCCTTCAAAATTTGAAGGTATAGGTCCCCCATTCATCCTACCATCAATCTTGGTAGCATATCCAACACCCTCCCAAGTCATACAGCCCCACATCATCAGAGAACCTCCTCCAAACTTCAGTGTCCCCTCTACTAGCCTATCACTCAGCTTCTCCCCTGGCTTTTTCCATGCCCATTTGTGCCCATCTGACCCCAGGCAATTGATTTTAGTCTCATCAGACCATACCACCCTCTTCCAGTCCTCCAAAGTCCAATCTTTGTGAGCATAGGCAAAGTCTAACCTTGCCTTGTGATGCTTGGCAGAGAGGATAGGTCATTTTTGCTTTACCACAGCCTTCATACCAGACTTTTTCAAGTGTTGGCAGACAGTATTTGGGTGGAGGGGTTGGTTGATAATATTGGTGAGGGTTTTTGTCACCTGCACAGCATTTTCTGCCTTCTGAGTTGAGATGAGGTGGATGGCATGGTGGACATTAGCAGGGGAGAGCTTGGATGGACAACCTCCAGTGGACTTTTGCAGGCTGGAATGCTCCTTGGAATGAAGCCTAGAGATGGTGGAGTGATGTAGGCCAGTACTAGAGGCAATAGAAGCAGGAGAATGACCAGAATCAAGCATAGTCAGGATAGTATTCCTTTGTGTAGCAGAGAGAGATCTCATGGTGGTAAAGGTTGGGAATAAAGAAGTGTGTGAACATATTCAAACTCAGACATAATGTTTATGTGTGTATCTTTGTTTGTAGGACCAAACAACCACAATTATTCCTTCATTTCCCCCAGATTCTACTACCAAACCAAAAGTGAATAAACATGTGCAATGATGTACCTGTTTTATAATTGACATATCTCAAGGAATACTGCACCAAATCACATGACCCTGGGACCATTTTGTAGCTAGGAGTCAATCTACCATCCATCCCACCAAGGCTAAGCAGGATTCCCATGTCTCATGGTGCTACACTGGACTTAGTACAAAACAGCCAAACATTGCACACATTTTTTCACTCACTGTATGCACTGGAGGCATTATCTAATTTTTGAGTTGCAAACATTGAAAGAACATGAAAGAAACAGATACTATGTTATGAAGATTGAATGGTTTTACCATGTTCTCTTTGTATTTTGAAACATAGTATCTGCTTTTTCAATGTCTTATTTACAAAACATTGGTTTTTGTCCCCAGTGATGGGTGGTGGCAGGCAAGCATGTGCAGCAAAAAAAAACAAAAGAGACTGAAAAACAGCTGATATATTACTCAAGTTTATATCTGGGAGGGTTCCCCAGCACTTTCAAGAGGGCAGGTGTTCATACTCTTGCTCAGCTGTTCTCCCTAGATACCATCCTGGTGGGTGCTCTCAGTCTCATGCAAGAAGACACCACATAATTCAGTCAACTATAGGCCTAAAACTGGGACACCCAACATGTACATTTTGGCCTAAAGGTGGGACTAGCTGATGTCAGCTGACTGACCCTGGCATAGGTTTGGCCAGTTAGACCAGATGCCTAGAAGGGGGATAGGCCAGCCTCATTAGGGGATATCCCACCACCCTGAAAGTGGGATAGGCCTACCCAGCTGGGGATGACCCACCACCCTGAAAGTGGGATAGGCCTACCCAGCTGGGGGATGACCCACCACCCTGAAAGTGGGATAGGCCTACCCAGCTGGGGATGGCCCACCACCCTGAAAGTGGGATAGGCCTACCCAGCTGGGGGATGGCCCACACACCTGAAAGTGGGGTCAGCCAACCTGGCTAGGGGATGACCCATGCTCCTGGAAGTGGGGTTGGCCTACCCAGCTGGGGGATGACCCACCACCCTGAAAGTGAGATAGGCCTACCCAGCTAGGGGATGGCCCACACACCTGAAAGTGGGGTCAGCTGACCTGGCTATGGGATGACCCATGCTCCTGGAAGTGGGGTTTGCCTATCCAGCTGGGGGATGGCCCACCACCCTGAAAGTGGGATGGCCTACCCAGCTGGGGGATCACCCACCACCCTGAAAGTGGGGTGGGCCAATCTGGCTATGGGATGACCAATGCTCCTGGAAGTGGGGTTGGCCTGCCCAGCTGGGGGATGACCCACCACCCTGAAAGTGGGATAGGCCTACCCAGCTGGGGGATGGCTCACATACCTGAAAGTGGGGTTGGCCAACCTGGCTATGGGATGACCCATGCTCCAAAAGTGGGGTTGGCTGACCTGGCTATGGGATGACCCATGCTCCTGGAAAGGGGGTCAGCCTACCCAGCAGGCCTGATATTCTTGTCAGTCCAGACCAATTTTTCTACTACACCCCCTTGAAACCCTAGGATAGGCTGATATGACTTGGGGATGACTGTCATACATGAAGTGAGTTAACCTTGAACCATTAGTGTTATAGGCCCTTCTGGCTGGGGTAGACCTATCTTTTAGTGGGTTGGCTGAATTTATGATAAAATATTGGGTATGACATGGTCAAGGGTTGCTGTACCTTAGTGTCAACATTTGTGATGTAATTGAGGGGTATTCTAGGCCCTTCACATTGTTGTATTTATAGTATACATCACATGGCATGGATATATCAAAGGGTAAACTGCAACCAAGGGGATGTTCCTTTATTCCCATGTGACAACTGAATGGCACCTTCAGGAATGGAGAAGGTATATTGTTTTGGTGGGATGGAGGTGTTTTTAGGCCCCTTCCCTTTCCCACAGTGAGTGTACCTGCACTCATAGGAGTTGGTTTTCCCTTCAGCACCAGATACCCACTTCTGGATGCTTCCACAATGAGGACATTGGATTGGCAAGTAGTTCCCCCATGGTCTGATAAACTTATCTGTCCAGACCAGCTTTTCTACCACCAGCTTTCCTACCTCCATGTTTTCACCTTGAGACCTCACATCATGACAATGATGTTGGAATGTCTACACTGGAAACATCAAACCCTTGAATGATAGTGCTGTCAACCAGACTGAGCAGGTAGGGGATTTTTATGGCCAGGTGGAGGTGTTGTGCATCAAAAAGCACCATGGACTTTGGCTTGAACCTGGAAAATGTCAGGGCCATGAAAGCAGGAGGGGAGGAAGCACTTACAGTTGGGCAGCTTTCTTCAACCCATTGAAGCTATCCTCTACAGTTACCACAGAGCCACAGACATTGAAGAAAATGTGTGCAACTTTGATAATCTGAGTGAAGGGGGTGAAAAGGGCTTGGAGAACCTGAAGATGATCAGTAAAGAGTTGGATGGAAGAATTGGGGACTCACCTCAGACACCTCAGATGCTACAGCTATCCCATCAACAAAGCCAGCAAAAAGATCCCCTCTTTCCTCATCACTATGGGTGGTGAGGAACAGGATAACACTCTGGTATGAGGAGAGGGAGGTAGCCAGGTTAAATGCTGCTGATTGATAAGCAGCCAAGGATTCTTGGGTGGTGAGGTTGAATGGCAAATGAGAGAACTGGTACCTTCCTTTTGGAAATATGGTTGGAGGAGGGAGTGTATCATGTTGACTTGGGCATGGCCAACCTCTAAATTCTCCAGGTGGAGGTGGATGAGTGCAGTGGAATGGGGAGCCACCTGAGAATTAATGGCATGCTGAAAACCACCTGTGATGACAGGAGGTTCAGAGAGGACAGGTTTGCCTTGGGAGTAGAAACCCTTGATGATACATCTTGAGAATAGGATGAAGAAGGGGATGTCATTGGACTTACAAAGTAAGGCTGAGGTGCAGGTTTTTCAGTTTCCTTCCAGTGGCAGGTGGCACATTTGAAAGTTACATGATCTTCAGTGACATCCTTCAAAGACTTCTCTGGGACTATCAAACACTTGTGGCAAACCACTCTCTTGCAGTCCTTTTCATCACAGATCCATAAGTCCCCTCCATTTCTGCACATGACACAGAACTGTGGAAGATGTCAGTGGGTGCATGAGACAAGACAACAACATACAGAGTTTGCCATGGTCTTCCTCTTGAATGTTGGCTTCTTCAATGAAAGAGCTGTCTTGCTTTTTTTCTTCTGCAGGGATTGAAGTTTAACTCTGGGGGCTTTGTCTCCAGTGACCTTCCTGGCTGTTTGTTTTGTCCTGGCCATGGTGGGATGGTGGCTGTCAGGGATAGACTTAAGCATACAGCCAAGGACAATGGTGGGGACAGCCAAAAGAACAGTTGGGGATCACACATGATCAAAAGGTTGATGATTGGGCAAAATAAAATAATAAAATTGCAAGCAACATTGACAAGGACATACAGTATTAATGTTACATTAAAGGTAGCAGTAAGACTGAACATGGGTGGGATTGGGATAGGTGGGATGATGGGGCTTACCTGTATGGTGGTGAAGCAGGGGGGCAGATAGCAAGAGTAGTGGGTGGTGGGTGGTGAGGGCCAAGGCACAAGCACAAGTGGACAGTGAGGACATTGTCAGTAGGGAGCACATGACAAGATGGGGGGGTGACAGTCTTACCTGTGTGGTGGTGGGGGTGACCATGCACATGCAGGGTGTTTGGTAGTAGTGCAAGGACATTGTCAGTGGGGGGCAACATGATAAGATGAGGGTGATGGTCTTACCTGTGTGGTGGTGGGGGTGACCATGCACATGTGGGGTGTTTGGTAATAGTACAAGGACATTGTCAGTGGGGGGCACATGACAAGATGATGGGTATGGGGCTTACCTTTGTAGTGGTGGGGGTGACCATGCACACATGGGGTGTTTTTTGGTCACAGCACAAGGACATTGTCAGTCAGGGGCAACATGATAAGATGTGGTGATGGGGGGTGAGGATCTTACCTATGTGATGGTGAGGGTGACTGTGCACACATGGGGTGTTTTGGTGACAGTGCAAGGATGTTGTTGGTGGGGGGCACATGACAAGATGTAGGTATAACAGGGCTTACCTGTGTGGTGGTGGGGGTGACCATGCACATGCAGGGTGTTTGGTGATAGCATGAGGATGTTGTCAGTGGGGGCCAACATTATAAGATGGGGGTGATGGTCTTACCTGTGTGGTGGGGGTGACCATGCACATGCAGGATGTTTGGTGATAGTGCAAGGACATTGTCAGTGGGGGGCAACATGATAAGATGGGGGTGACAGTCTTACCTGTGTGATGGTGGGGGTGACCATGCACATGCAGGATGTTTTGGTGACAGCATGAGGACATCATCAGTAGGGGGCAAGATAAGGTGGATGGGTGGGGATGACTTACCTTTATGCTGGTGGGGGTGATTATGTGTGTGCTGATCAATTGATATGATGTCATGGGGTGAGAGTGAGCAGTCAAATATCATGAGTGGGAGAAGGGTGACAAGGAAAAAAAAAGAGGTACTACATCTATGTATTACCATAACATTGGATTTAGTCACATGATAGGTATAATGTTTGGAAGTGACCAGTCTCTGTATTTGACATTGTTGATGTTTGGATGCTAAAATTAGTAATGCTCATGCAATTGCCAAAATTTTTTCAGGTTACATGCTCATCAAACATGACCAAACACACCATGGTGCATACATTTCTTCCATTTCCTTCCTTCACTGCCTTTTTTCTCTCATTTGCATGTTCAGCCCCCCCTTTCCCTTCTGCAGGGGATCTTGGGCCACATGAACTGGAATGTTCTTGGTATGTTGCACCCACTCACTTCATCCTTCCTGCTGTAGACAACCACTCCTCACAGTTTGTGGTGCCATGTCATCTCTAATCTCACTCCACTGTGGCATTCATCATCATGCTTGGCCCTGATGTTTTGCCATTTGTGTCTGTCATCTGCCCTCATGCATGCCAACTCAAGGTAAGCCTACCATGGGTATTGACAATCAGAATGCAACTAAATGATCATATACCTGCAGTTGTGTAGGGATCTTTCTGTGCTATGCTTTGTTAGGGGATGATTCAGTGCAATGTGGCATCTGTAAGTGTCACTTGCCAAGCCTCCAACCATCACCTAATATTTTGAATACCAGTATAAGTTGGTCATGTGTTTGGTACTGTTGCCTTGCTCCATGTTAGTTATATACTCAATGTCATGTTATGCCAGCTGTTGCTTCATGTAGGAGAGATGTCACCCTACTCACTCCTTCCAGGTACTGTCTTTGTTGTGTGCAGGCTGCAGCTGTGCATGGTGGAGATTGTAGCCCTCTGTCTGCTATGTGCCTGGCCAGTACATTGTTGGTATGGGGGGTGCAATTGATGTGAGTCTGTGCTTCCTAGTGTAAGCCAGCTTGTATCAATGGCATTTGGTTTGCTCTATCTGGGGAAGCCTCTTTGTATTTGGTGGATCTGTCTGTGCCTGCTTGTGCAGGCCAGTGTACTACTTCAGATCTGATGGATTGTGCTGTGCTAGCTTTAGCTGGCCTGCATGTTTGGACTGTGTCACTCAGTCTGCCTGTGCTAATGGGTCAGCTGATTATTTTGGATTTGATGGATGTGTGTGTGCCCATTTAGATGGGCCACCCACATGATTATGTCTGTGCTTGCTTGTGCAAGTCAGTGTATGAGTGATGGAATGCATGGTTGTTGGTGTCTATGTTTTACCATGCTGGCTGACAGATTTGGACTAGGTATGAGGCTCATATCTCTGGCACCATCTTTACTGATTCATCTAATGTGTAGTGCTCATGGATAAGTATGTTTTTATTTTTGTCCTTCATGGGTACTGATTCCTGTGCCTTAGAATTGTTCATTGGTCTGTATGGGGTATTTTCTGTTGAATATGAGAGCTTTGTTTCATGAGTACTTACTGTCTTCCTGGAGGAGGGCCCCCTCTGGCAAGGCAGCAGAGGCTCAGTTCCTTTTGGAACTTTTTTTGTAGTGTAAAATTGTAATACAATTTGTAGTTGGCAGTTTTTGCATGTATCTTAGTCTTGAAATGTGACTGAGCTGCTTTGTATATCCCATCTTTTTTTGAAGTTTAGGGGTTCTAACCCTAACCCTAAGTACATGGTGTGATTAATAAGTCAGGGCCCAGGCATACTTCCTTAATATAGTTGCCCTAGGTTTCCCAGCTTGGAATTTTTAGCTGTGTGTGCCATCTGTCTTGCCAGGGCCTATATGTCATTACCCCAGATTCAAATTCCATGATGAATGCTGTTGGAATATTAAACTGCCCTCTTAGTAGTATTTACTTTGGTGCGAAGGTTGGTTGCTTACATAAGCAGAAAAGCGGACTACAGTAGAGTAAATTTTCTCCTAGTCTCCTCAGTAGCTTGTTGATACTGAGGATCTAATTATTCAACAAATGCTGCCTCAGCCACTGATCAAGCCCTCTCTGCCTTGGTGCATCACACCCTATCATCTGTACTTGGGGGTACTAGACTCTCTGCATCTGCAGTAATATGAAGATGAGCCCTCAGGCTTGCAGCTGCTTTGCAGCCTGCTGGGACATCCTTCAACCCCAGTGAAAACTGGACATGACCTAGTATGACAACATGTGACTATATATGAAAAAGGAGTTTGGAAATGTAAGAAAATATTATCTGGTCGATTTTATGCCATATATGGAAAGTGTGTCCTGTGTTTGTTGTACACTGCATCTACAATCAAGCCTGATGGTGCATAGTCCCACACATAGCACAACACACTATATGTATGACACAGTGCACAATTCCCTGCACATGGTGCATACATACATGTAGTGCATTGTACTCCTCCTCCCCCCTATTCCAACAACTTGGACATTGCAATCATGAATCAAACTACATGCTACTTATGCATCTGTAAGAAGTATAACTTTGGTTGACCACACTCTGTCTTGCTACCAACATGGTATGAGCATATCCAGCAGGCAGAATCTGACAAGGAGAAACAGTGGATTCAGTCTGCAAAAGCCCTAGACAATCCCTGTCACCCTGGCATGCCCTCCAATCCAGAGCATGATGCACCAAGTGCTCATCATGTGGCTATTGTCCAAGCCATGTCCAAGAGATGGCATGAGAGTGCTGAGAACACCAGCTGTGGATGCTGCAAGTCTGTGTGAACTGTACCCAGCCAGGTAACTTTCATTACATTGAATTCATGACACCTTGCTGAAACCCTTGCTATGTTGCAGTCTGCTCTGCCTGTAGTGGGGTATGGATCACCTGGCAATCTATCAGTACCTCACTCTCCTCCTCCATCACCCCATTGTGACCCAACACCTCCATCACCCCATCATGACCCAACACCTCCATCACCCCATTGCGACCCAACACCTCCATCACCCCATCATGACCCAACACCTCCATCACCCCATCATGACCTGACACCTCCTCCATCACCCCATCACAACCCAACACCACCTCCATCACCCCATCATGACCTGACACCTCCTCATGACCCAAGGTCTCCCTTTCATGACTTGTCAGATCACCCTGACATCCCTCTTGACCAGTGACCATACCAACATATTTTATCAATGCAGGACTCAACCGACTGTCAATATTGAAGCTCTCTCACAAAGTGCCATCCTTCCACACATGCAAGAGTCAATGCAACTTATCCAAGCTCTGGCAAGTGCCTTTACAATGTCAAATGCATGATAGCTATGCACACTGGAGTGCATTCTATCAAGCATGACATGTGTCATAACACCTGTCTCACATTTACTGGCCCATTCTCTACCCTTGATTCCTGTCCTACTTGTGGGACATCCTGGTGGATTGAAGAAGTTTTGCAAGGATCCTGTTTCCATTCAAAGGTTGCCACACAGAAGTTTATGACTATACCAATTGGTCCTCAGATACAAGCTCTGTACCACCATAAGAATACCACTGCCAGTATGGATTACTTATGAAAATGCACAAATGAAGTACTTATGCAAATTTGCAGTACAGGTCAGGTTCCAGTCCTCAATGACATTGTAATGGGCTGGGATTACATTGGCACAGTCCTGGATGGCAATATCAAGCCAGATGACATCATGCTCATGGTATCCTTGGATGGCACCCAGCTATTCAACAGCAAGGAATCAGACTGTTGGATCTACATATGGATAGTTGTGAATTTGTCTCCTACCAAGCATTACTGCAAGTTGCATGTTTGCCCAGGCAGCTTCATACCAGGCCTGAACAAACCCAAAAACATTGACTCATTTTTATTTCCTGGTCTTCATCATCTTGCAGTGTTGCAAAACAAAGTACTATCAATATGGAATGCACAATTGGACACTTGCTATATGTCATACCCCTACCTCCTGTTTACAACAGCAGACAGTCCTGGGTTAGTCTATTGGGATGGTATGGTTGGCTATAGTGGGAAGAATGGTTGCTGCATGTACTGTGGAACCCTTGGTCAATGTAAGCACCATGGAAAACACTATTATCCTGCTCTGCTCTGGCCACAAGATCATTCTATTTGCAGAAGTAATCATCCCAATGTGGACATCTTCAACCTTCCATTGGGTGGCTCTACAGAATATAGTGAGAATCTGATGGTTATTGTTGCTGTTCCTAACATGACACAGTGGGCAAGCAAGAAGAGTGAGACTGGGCTCACCAAACCTCCTCTCATCCTCAGGCTCAAGCCAACTCACTGCCTTGGTATTCCTCTGTGCATGACCATGGATATTATGCATCTCACAGGTAACATAAGTGACCTTCTCATCTCACTATGGCACAGTACTGTTGACTGCAGTCCTAATGATGATAAAGATAATTGGGAGTGGGCTGTGCTCACAGACAAAAACACTTGGCATGAACATGGAGAAGCAATTGAGTGTGCTGGCCTTTGTCTACCCAGTTGATATGACCACAAACCTTGTAACATTGCCAAGAAAATCAATACCCAATACAAGATGTGGGAGTTCCAATTGTACATGTTTGGCCTTGCACCCATCTTCCTCTATGACCTTCTTCCTGTAACATACTGGACAAACTATTGCAAGTTGGTTCATGGTTTCCAGATCATGTGCCAGACAGCTATCATGCACAAAGAACTACTTGATGCCCATGCCCTTCTTTGTGGTTGGGAATATGAGTTCAAAAATCTGTACTACAACCTATGCAAGTCCCAGCTAGTGTTGCCTCAGCTTGGCTTGGGTGTATTTCAGCTTATTCCATGGCTTCCCACCTAGTGCACTTATTTTTGTGTTAAATGACTTGACCTGAGTGAATGAAATATAGTTTAGAATGTCCTTCATCCACTCCCCAAATTTCTATGTGAATTGGTCTAGCCACTCTCAAGAGAGAAGCTCATCTTTATGATTTGGCTCAGCTTGAGCACAAAATGGCTTGAATGGAATATCTCAAGAATGGTTTGGTCAATTATTATAATTTTTTTTCTACTGATAGTCACACACAAAAGCCACATAGTTTAGACTGATTACATTGCCATTAACCCAACAGAGCAAAAAATAAAAAATGATGGCTTGGAGCCATGGCAACACTAGTCCCAGCTTCAGTTTATATGACTGTGTGTGCATCAAGTAATTCATCTCATCTCCAAAGCCATTCACAAAGGTCCCCTGATATGCTATGCACAATGGACAATGGAATGTACAATCAGAAACCTTGGGGAACAAATCTGGCAGCCTTCAAAGCCATTTGCAAATATCTCTCAGGAAGGTGTCAGATGCTGCCAAATCAATTCCCTACTCTCTGTGATGCCAGAGCTGAACAAGTCTGTGGACTGTCTTCCTCAGGGTGCAGTTGACATTGGTGATGGGTATGCATTACTCTGGAAGTGTGCCAAGCACCTGATGATACCACAGGGCAACATTGCCATCACTATCTCTCAATTTCTTGGACCAGGACATGAGCTACCCTGCATTCAAAAGTGGGCTCATCTACACTTACCAAATGGGCAGATTGCCCATTTGGCATGGAGAGAATGTCTCTGCCCACCCAATTGCATCCATATATCCCATAATGTGAAGGTATGTTGTTTCATTCAGGATCACTATCACTAATCCAAGGAAGTTTTGTCATGAGGGGGGAATTTGCTGTGGCAAAGTCCAGTACTTCACAAGATTAGCCATTTCAAACATGCCTGCTCACAAAAGTCAACAACATTTCAATTTTATTGACATTGCAGTAGTATGGATGTATTCACTCCCAGACTGCCACCTCCTTCATCTCTCAAATCAAGTCATTCAGGTCAAGTGTATTGAGGGTGTAATTGTGATGGTCCCCCAGCACATTTGGATACATTCAGGAAGTGACATGATGATGTATTGCATGATGGAATGCCCCAGGTACAATGTGTCTAACCTAGGGATAACATATGGAGTTTATGAGATGGACAATGATGGTGATGAAGGCAATGATGTAGAGTAGCAGGGGAATAAAAGAATGTGAGCATGACTATACAGAATAAAACTTACAATGGTATGTACAATGGCATGTATGAGTCAAATTGACATCACAAGGATTTGAGACACTTCACAGACTTGTGATTTTCATCTGCAATGTCAATTCCCTCCTCTTCCTCCTCATGTGCTCATACAGGAGGAGAGACTGGTTGAATGGATGGATGTAGTGCTTCCAAGCGACATTAGGCTTGCCTGGCTTGATATCCAGATTGCCAGTGCACCTGGAAAGCATACGACATGGCTGTGTGGTGCAAGCAACACTGTATTATCATTAGCAGTGAATATATGCAAGATTAAAAAAGGGTGTATGCACATATTCTGGCAGTTGACAAGAGCAAGGTCTGAATCCAGTGGCTTAACATCATCATTGGGTTCAAGCTTAACAGGACCATCATTTGATTCAATTTTGACTGGTATCCTGCAAGGCAGGAGTACTTGAAGGAGTTTTGTTCAATATGGTAACTCCAACAAGGTTTCCATGTTTGACAACCTTCCCTCTCTCCCTGCTTCTTGCCTTTCACCACCTTGACAACCTGATAGCCTCATGTATTCCCCCACTGATACCAGCAATGACTCGCTGTTTAACAGCTCCAGCTCACAATTTTCATTTCCATTTGGTGATGGTGCTGGTCAAACTGGTCCTGTGATTGTGTTACACAATCAGATGATGCTGCAGCAACAGTTCTTGCAATACTCTGCAACCTCTTATTGGGATATTAAACTGCCTTTTAGTAGTTCATATTTAGTGCGAAGGTTTGTTGCTTACATAAGCAAAAATGCGTACATACAGTAGAGTAAATTTTTTCCTCTCCTCAGTAGCTTGTTCATACTGAGGAGTAAGTTCCCCTTTTTTTTATTTAGCCTTTACACTTACTGATCACCTGTAGTTAATTATCTGACAGGTACATATTAATATATAGTAGCTTGTTCATACTGAGGATTAATTATCTGACACCTCTAACTCTGGTTATTGTAGTGGTAATTTTATCCCATTTGGACCCCCACAGGATATTTCAGTTCTGCAAGAGCACTGCAATTTACTAGAGCAGCAGTTGATGAAGGTTACCACAGAATGCAATACAGTCAAGTAAGTAATTTATTTAATTCTTGATCATCAGAACCATGTATTGTATATTACAGATCCTTATTCAACAAACTTGCAAGTGCAGTACAGATGCCACTTGCCAACCCTTCCAATCTAGCCACACTACCACTCTACCTCAAGAAGCCTAGTGAAAAACCTCCAACTCATTACAGCCACCCATCCATATGATTTTGGAGGCAACAAGATTATGAGGACTGGCAGGATACCCTGGAGGCCCTGATGAACAATAGTGGCAAGTACAGCTTTCTTGAGGCTGAAGATGGCAAGCCTTTGTCTGCAGATACCTTGAAGGCCATATGAAAAGCCATACATGCTGGGTGGACAGAGCTAGTAAATCAAAACATGGCACTGAAGACTTGGGGTAAGGTGAGTGCAAGTGCACATCAAACTTTCCATAGGAGCTTGGAGCATGATTTCCTGTTGTTCAAGCTGGCTGAAAATGGATGGAAGCTTGAATATTTATGCATGAAGAGCTACTCTGCATGGAGTAAACATCACCTTGATGATAGTGGCCACTGGAAGAAGGTGATTAAGGATGAGGATGGCAGTGAGAGTGACTCCAACTCCAAGAAGAAGTGCAAGATATCATCTGCATCACCATTTCTGTCAAGCAAGAAAATTAAAGGTTAATTATTCCCAAGTACTTGTGACACTAACATATAGATTGCAAGTTATTAACCATAGTGGACACTGGTGATGAAAAACTCAAAGAACTGCCAGCCTTGCAAGCACCAGCTATTCCTCATGTCAAAGACATGGCCCCACTCATTGCAAAGTCTCAGCTGGTGTCTGGTTACACAGAGTTAGCATCAGCAAATGGTAGTTGCCAGCAAAGGGGCACTACTATTCCAACACTCTCTCCCATTCATTATTCTGCCTCCCTGCCAATTGAAAGTAGTGTGCTGCCAACTTCAACCAGCCCAAAGAGGGGTGCAGCAGGTAATGGAGAGACCATGGTTGCCACTAATGATAAAGAAAATGTACCCTCCCTGCAATGGGCTGAGTCAGTGCCAAGGCCAGCCATTTCATGCAACCCAATGTAGGTGTTCTCAATCAGTATGTGAACTATTCTAATGTTGTTTAGGAACATGCTCACTGCAGCTGCTGCCAGGGTCAAGATGGCAGCCCTACCACCCCCTCCCCTGAGGTAGCAGGTAATAATGACATTGCAGCAGGTACAGAATCAAAGGACAGACCCAAGATGGGATCCTCTGGCAAGGCATGATCAAAATTCTGCCCATCTGGAACCAAGAATAGACAGTAAGCTATTCTTTTTTGAGTGAGAATTGATTCTGAATACCCCTGGCAGCAACTTGTGCATTATTAGATGGCAGAAACAGGTCAACAAAGATGGTACAAAAGACAAATTCCAAATGTACTATGACAGTCTAACCAAGACACAACACAAGGTGAGTCAGATATCTATACATATTATCACCAGCTCATATGTGTTTATAGGCCTATGATGAAGAGGCAAAGGATTTGGTGAGTGGTCTCAAGCATTTAAGACATCTACTGACAGTAATTATACTTAGGTCCAGAAGAATGCCTGGGTCAAGGCCACAATTGAGAATGGTACTTTACACTAACTTAGTCTACTAGTTGATTGCAGTATTGTGTTGTTCTTGCCATCACTCCTGTCATGCACATTCTCATTCTATCATTACAGCATCATTCTCATGTCACATTGTTCTCATGTCACATCATTCTCACATGGCATCATTCTCATGTCACATTGTTCTCACATGGCATTGTTCTCACATTGTATTGTTCTTGCATTGCACTGTCCTTGCATTGCACCATTCCCCCTTCATTCCCATACACTGCATTGTTCTCATATTGCTCCTGCATTGTTCTCACATTGTTCTCATACCATCTCATTCACATGTCACCTCCTTACAGCATTATTCATGCACTGTCCCATTCCTGTAATGGGTCATTACAGTATTGTTCTTGCATTGCATACTGTCAGCACATTTGGCATGGATTGCAGCCACAATGTGGCATTGGCATTCATTGTACTGCATCATTTGTATTAATATGTGGTCATATTTGAGAATGTGAGCATGCATTATAGAAAATATCAACTAATGTAAGCTGAAGTGATTTGGACACTCAAAATCATACAACTGCCTTCTACAAAATGGCACAGGGGAATCCTCCAACCCAGACTCAAGGCTGACCCTGGGAATCAGCACCACTTCTCCATCTCCACCCTCTTTCAAAACATGACATTCCAATATCCTGGATGTGGATTTGATCAGCCTCAACCTGGTCCCATTGTACAGACCATGGACAGGATCCAGGTTCCTCAACAACATGAGAGGTGCACCAATCTTCAACTCCAGTTTGTGCAGGGGGAGTCCAGATGGGGACAGGGTGTGCAGGACCTCTGGTTGAATGTACTGATACTCCTGGTCAGTCACAGAGTCTGCACTGGTATAGATCACCTTCTCCTGAGGTTGGACTCTCTCCAGAATGGTAGAGTTGATCTCATGCACCTGCAGATTCCTACAGGTGAGGATGGTATGATCCAAGAAATAGCTATCAGGAAGTTGCTGGTCTGGTTGGAGGCCAAGGAGGTCAGAGTAGATGGCATCCACCAAAGAGGCCATGTCATCCCCACAATGCATGTGCTGAGGCAATTCCACCTCTCCATTGGTGATCACTATCTGCAGAAGATGTTGAGCCCATTGATCAGATTCAGGATCCTGGCCAAGATGCATGTTCTGGTTGAGATAGTGGATCCTCATCTGGGCCCAGAGACTAGAATGGGTGAGTGTAGCAGGCACAATCTGCCCCCTGTTGCCATGCTGGATGACAAGTAGAGTCTGCCTGAAGTCCCCACCAAGGAGTGTAGTGATCCCTCCAAATGGCCTATCCCTGTCCATCAAGTCCCTGAGGGTCCTATCCACACACTCCACCACATGATGATGCTAAGAAGCTGCTTCATCCCAGATGATGAGAGAAGTCCTCTGAATGAGCTGATGGTGGAGGTCATCCTTCTTCATGTTGCAGACACTCTGCTCATGGCAGGGGATGGGAATCTTGAACCTGGAATGAGCAGTATGACCTCCAGGGAGAATGGAGGCAATTCCAGTAGAAGCCACACAGAGGACAATCCTATCCCTTGCCCTGATGGCAGCAGCTATGAGGTTGGACAGATAGGTCTTGCCACAACCACCACCACTTTGAAGAAAGAACATGGTGCCATCACCACCCATGACACTGTCCACCACTGCCTGGTACAGTTGCCTCTGCTCCACATTGAGACTTTGCTCTCCTCTCTGCACAAAGTCCTGCAAGCCTGGCTCATTCAGTGCCAGCTGTTCATTGATGAGATGGTTCCCTTCATGACCACCCCAGTCCATCTGTGGCATAGGCATCTCTGGGTAGTCCTGTAGGCTCCTTCCATGCCTGTGAAGGGCCTCAGCAATGAGGTGGAGCCCATAGTCATAGATCTGCTCTTTGGTGGGCTCAGGGATGTTGAGGAGATGTCTGAGATGGATTTTCTAGTCATCACAGAGATGATCCCTGGATGCCTCCCACAGCAGATTGGGATCCACAGGAGATCCATGCACCAGGATGATGATGAAAAGTCAACAGAACTGGAATCCTGTCTGGAAGTGAGCAGCATCCTGCAGACACAACACCCACTCCCTATCATCCTGCAACAGACCCAGAGCTCTACAGGCATCTTTGAAGGAATCATGAAGGTGGCCATCCACAGTCCTGAGGTGCTCAAAGGATGTTGCACTTGTGAGAGATGTCAGTTGTGAGATGGAATGGCATGGAAGCAGACTTACCCTTGACCTGACTGAGCAACAGATGCAAGTAGAACTTTTCTCCAGCAGAAGGATATACTGCATACATGTGACCAATGGCCTTGTACCTCTGATGTACTTTCCAAACAGCCCTCTTTTTATCCCACACAAACTTCTTTGGGAAGTCCTGGTAGAGACAATCAGGGCCACCAGCAGCTATGATGGCAGAGTCCTTGTTGGCTTCAAACCAACCCATCAGTTGAGTGTCCTTGGGATTCTGCACCACATTGTGGATGTCATCCTGAGCATCAAATACCACAGTCTGTTCCCCTGGAAGATGGACTGGAAGATGATAGACAGCAGGCCACTCCATATGCATGGGGAATTCAAACATGTTGTGACATGCCTGGGTGGAGGAAATATACCTTGCATCAAGGTAGGAACAAATCTCATCATGCCCCTCCTGCTGCACAGTTGCCCTGTCTGGACCCTTGCAGATGTATTTGTGGATGTATTTGACTGCCTTGATAGAGCCCCAGACCTCCAGGTTGATGTGGCAGCCAAACTTTACCAGAAGCTCCCTTGGATGAGAGACCACAACCCTGTTGTCAAAGATATCCTGGTGTTTCTGCACAGTCCTGCCATTGTCAGGGCAAGCATAATCAGGATAGCCATCCTCCTTGATGATGGTCTGAGCAGCAAAGGCCTTGGGGAAGTGCTTCTTGCAGACATTGTTCTCTATACACCTCTGAGAGCAGGGCCCATGGAGCATGTACTTGGTGACACACTCATGAAGCTGGGGATGGAGAGTGGGGTCAGGAATCTGTGCTGAGATGAAGGCATCCACCTGCTGGACAGTATGAATCTTGTCTCCCTCCTCCAAGAAGACCAAGAGGTGCATGTGAGGGAGACCATCCTTCTGGTACTCAATGGTGTAGACAAACCCAGCCACCTGTCCAAAGTATCCATCCCTGACCATCTTCAGCAGAGCCTGCTGCTTGGCATGGAAAACATGGGTTACCAGGCCAGGCCTGTCCACTGTTGACTGGCCTGTGTGGTGATGGTGAGGAGATGATAGTTAAAAGCAAATGATCACATACCTGGAAAGAGGTTCTCAGTTATCTCAGGCCAACTCCCATTTGCAGTCATGGTGAGGAAGAGGTCAGGCTTCTTGTACTCCCTACAGATGGCAAGGGAGCCTTGAAGCAACTGGTTCATATAGTGAGGACCACCCTTGTGTGTGGAAGGAAGGATGACATGGCCAACTCCACCCAAATCCTGATCAACATCCTGAGCCAAACAATCCTACAAACCCTTATACAACTCAGCTCTCAACCTGGTCTGATTGTTGGCCACCCATGTGAGGTTGCACTGGTCTATGGAAGCCCATCCATCACAGACCACTGTTGAAATAGTCTCCAGCCTTGAAGAGATTGGGGGCTCCACCTGAGGACAAATGTGGAGATGATATGCATACCAAAGGATCTGGTGACCTTCTTGGAATGGTTTGATGACCACCCACTGCCTGCAAAGGAATGTCCAAGTGCCAGCCCTCCTGTCCATCTGGGAACAACAGGACATAGGAAGTGGGAGGTAGGAGGGATGGAGATTGCTGATATGACATAGACCACCACCCTGCAAAGTAAGATGATGTCCCTATCCACCTGACACTCTCTGAACCATCACCAGGAACAATGGCTAATCTCCTCTACAGTAGGGAGGTTATATCTCCTTCCATCAGCACCCTGCTGCAAGTGAAGATGCATGCAAACATCAGTCTGCTCCTCTGGAGGCTTGGCTCTCATGATCTAAGCCTGCTGGTAGATGGGGGCATAAGGATGGTGTTCTCTGAGGAGGTTGTGCAAGTCCAACATGATGTCCCCCTGGAGGTCTGGGTTTCTCTGCAGATGCCTTTTGGCCTCCTCTGGATCATAAATATACAG
>JANFAE010000449.1:0-83015 GCA_024613145.1 Pisolithus marmoratus
GAGGGCGAGAAAAATACGAGTGTGATGGGTTCGAGGCCTACATTGGGGGATATATGTGAACCCCCATTGCGACTGGCACAAAGCGAGAAGCACTGAAAGGTTTGGATTCGCATAAAGGGCGAAGATCTTGATTGAACCTGTAGTAAGTGGCACAAAGGGCAGGTATTGAAAGCCTTGATCTCGACGTTGTGAAAACCTTCAACCCTCCGGTGCACGATTCAGGCCTTCAGGCCTTCCAGGGCTGATATTGAGAGGTAAAGCTTAAGGGCACTAATCGCCAAGGGGCTGTCAGGATTACCATAACAGGCTATTTCACTTAAGTTGTCATGAAGTGTATGCAAAGGAAAAAAAAAAAAAACATTAATACAGGTAATTAGCTTTGTCATAAAAATGAACCACAGCACTTAGTTAAAAAGCCCACCGCCATCCCAACCATAGCGACTAGTAGGTCCAGAGAGTAGACTGGGCAAATATGACAAACAGAGCTATAGCTGATGTATCAGCAGTATCAACATTAGAAGTAACATGTTCGACATTGAAATATCAAGTTCAGGTGAAATGGCAGTTGACCAAACCTTCACCATTGGCCTGGAGTCGATGATGCCAGTCATGCAACTGGCAATCATGTACTTTGATGTCTGAGAAGCGTGATACTGGCATAAGGAGTCACATGGTCAGAAGACATGTAAAAAGCACTACAGCAATACTCCTTACTGCTATGGTTTGGATGAGAAGCCATTCTGAGTCATTTCGTTACTCATGATGTGCATAGACATGGGAGAAACTTACCTTTCCCATGAGATAGTACCTGCATCAGTTTAGCAGATTCTATATTCCAGACTGACACTTCCCCATTATCTCCACCCACTATTGCTGTACTTCCAGTCACATCAAACTGGACACTGCAGATATGCAAGTCACATGTCTGGAGGCGCAGCTTCCACACATTTAATAATCGCTCTGTTGGTGAATTGCATATGCAGTAAATGTCCACTCTGTCATGTAGACTCCATACAAGGAGAGATTGTGTCATGTTGTGGTATGCAGTACTGCCTCTGTGTGCAACGTGCATTAGTTTGAATCGATGCAAAGTTGAAACCAGAGTAGAGCTACATTCTTGTCACCAGCTTGTGGCACCAAATACAAGTCCATGGTGAAACATTCCATGCTATACTGAAAAGGGAGGATATAAGTAACCTCAAGCTCAGATCTGAGATACATACACTTCCTTGCTATCCAGAAAGCCAACCATGAGTGACTTTCCATTGTTGAAGAAATGGCAGCTTCTTGTGAGCGCCCTATGGGAGGGTTGGTTGGGAACAGGGTCCGCAATAAAATACCTCAAGGAGACTGGCCATCTTCAATGCCTTGCGACGGACTGGTCCTGAGAGACTTGCCTGCAGTGTGTAAGGAAATCAAAAGAACGATAACCCGACCCAACCCATTGCAGCATGAAAGTATGATCATCATTAACTGCAAGATCTTCTACAGGCCTGTTGAGAAGTGTGTGCGCACACAAGATCTTGCTCGCCTGCTAATGCAGTTTCAGCAGGATCATGTGGCAAACATAGAGATTTGTTGAAAAAAAAAAACATACAAAATTGTTGAAAATGGACCTAATGTGCAATGTCCCATCAGCACCCATGGAAGCTAGGAAATGATGACCATCATTTTCACCATTGTGGAGCCATCTTAAACATGTGATGGGACCTTGCATAGTTTTAATGCATTGATCCAAAGTACCATGGCTAGTGGACCAGAGCAAGATGTAGCCATCGTCACCTGTATGGGTTACTACAAGTCTATGGTCAGCTTGAGACAACGTACTTCCTGTTCCAAGGCATGACCCATCTGTCAGATGATTACTTCCTCAGTATCAACAAGCTACTTATATATTAGTATTTACCTGTCAGATGATTACTCTACAGGTGGTCAGTAAGTGTAAGGCTAAGTAAAACGTGTGACTTACTCCTCAGTATCAACAAGCTACTGAGGAGACTAGGAGAAAATTTACTTTACTGTAGTCCGCTTTTCTGCTTATGTAAGCAACCAATCTTCGCACCAAGGTAAGTACTACTAAGGGCAGTTTAATATTCCAACACCATCCTGAGAGAAAGCAGCACAGTTAATAGGCACTCTGTGTCCTTCTAATGCATGAAGCACTCGATATTCCATATGATTCCCAAACGATTGCACCATGGCAGTGGTAAGGTAGATATTCACTCGTATATGCCTTTGTTCATCATGAGTCATAGGACACTTCTGCCGACAGGCCCAACACGTTCCCTCAAAGCCCCACTGTCATCTCGTGCCTCACAATCATAGCTTTGGGTGGTCCAGGTGTAAGGGTGCTTGCTAACAATTAAGATTCATCTGCTCAACATTCCCTCAAAGCCCCACTGTCATCTCATGCCTCACAATCATAGCTTCGGGTGGTCCAGGTGTAAGGGTGCTTGCTAATGATTAAGATTCATCTGCTCCTGGCATAGGCTCGGATTACTGGACAATATTTACACGAGGCCACTAAGCGATTCTAACAAAGAGGTTGCAACTGGTACATTTACTTTCGGGGTGATGAATACAGGCGATCTGACAAAGAGATTGGTGACTGGAAAATAAAGGTGTGTGACATCCTTTTGCTGTCTTTGATGAGTGGTAAGGGGATATATGTTCAGGAAGCTGCGAGTTGTGCGACCTGAACCCATCTCCCTGTCTTACCCTCAATCCATGCTATGTGCTTACAATGCCAGTCTCCATGGAAGCAGCCCTGCACCTGTGATGGTAGCCACAAATACAATCTCCATACACGAATATCTATGCCATCACCACATGTCTCCCAAACTTCGCCTTTACCTCCTCTAGCTAGATGCCCCATTGCGAAACAGCTCTGTTTTGCATCAATTTCATCCACATCTAGCCTTTCATCCATTTTTGTGACACCCCCATCTTCGCCTTCTACTCCAGCACCACCAACACAGTCTCACCCTCTTGAGTGCGAAATCAAGACTGCCAACAAGGTAAGTAGTATGCCTTTGTATCACTTTTATGCTATTGATTGTTTCCATTCAGAAAATCGCCAATCTAGTGGATTTTCTTTCCAATGAAGTAGGAACATCCCATAAGGTACGCTCCAGGTATATCCTGACATTATGCTTTTCGCAATCAATGGTTTTTCTCTTAGGAGTGTGATGAGATCGCGCTTGAAGCAGAGTGAGTGAGAGAACTGGTTGCTCATTACTCCTCAGAGGTAACCAGACTTCAAACACTTCATGATATGGTAAGCAGTGTCATACTTCCACTCAACCTTGATGCTCATTTCCTTCGCATCTAGCTGTGTAGGACCTGGGAGGAGTCAATCTTATGTGCTATGTGCAGAGAGCCATGCACCTGCCCTTACTTGTAGGTCAATGGCACTTATTGCAGAATGGGTATTGATTATCTTACACTGCAGGATACAAGAGTGCAAGCACATGTTCTGTCTAGCATGTCTCCAGTGGTGGTTTGCTGAGTGCCTCCACAAAGACCTGGAATGTGTTGACCTCCCTCCTCAACTTGAAGATCGAAGGGATCCTCCCTATACTGCCAAAACCCTGGAGGAGTTCTATGCCACTGGAGTGGCCTATGCTGGACTTTTGTATACATGTCCTTTCTGCCGTGCTAGAGTCTGGGAGAAACTGAAGGAGGAACAAGCCCTGACATGCGCTATCTCATCCCTTGCAGCTGCACTCGGTCCTGCTGTGCAAACTACTACCAACGATGATGTGGACTCTGATGTTTGGGCTGGAATATTCCTTTGACAACCAGCATAGTTCATTTTCTTAATTTAATTGTTTCCATTAGTCATGATTTCTGTACAATTTCAGCCTCTGTTGTAGAATAACACTGCAAAACTGACTCTATGCTCAGCCTCCAGATTGATGTTACACTCGACTGCTCCTTGACAGCGAGCGTCCACTTTTCATTCAGACCACTGTCACACACCACTCAGGCTCTTCAAGAAGACCTTTCCATCAATAGACTTGTACACTCTGATTCTGCATTTCAGCTATGATTCTCTAAGATAACCCACGTAAGGTGGACTTATTCCTCCTATAGTAATGTCACACCCACTTCTCAAGAAGGCGTACCCCATTGTAAGCACAGTCCATCCTGTCTCTTCAGTCGACATCCACCACTACAAAACCCCTCTTGTTCAACATCCCTACAGAGGCTAGTATGGGAACTGGCAGCCAAGGACGATCTCTGATCGGCAGGCCATGGCACCCCCACCCAACAAGACTCAGCACCAGCGAGAATCACGCATCCGGGCTCAGCAGGAGGCAAAGTGTGTCGGACACCATCAACAAGGAATTCAGTAGACAATGTGTGTCCAACAGGAAGGGTCCAAAACCTATCAAGATTCTACTCCTAGGTGTGCAACGTGCTATTTGCTCAGCCCATCGTCAACGCTGACCCTCGCACTCCCCCAGGCTAAAGTGAATATGGTGCGTCAGCTGACTGACTGCTTTTGCCTATTCCATGCCAAGAAGGTGTACTGGTGCAGTATCATACAACTCAATGTTGCCCAGTCCATCCTCGCCATTCTGGATATCATATCCAGAGCGCATGTGGTGTCTCACTCATTCTCATCTCACAGCTCATCCAGCCAGTCCTCCTCAGGCCACATCTCACAAGCTCCTTGTCCCAACATTAGGTCAGGAAGTCTATCCCCCACTCACTGCAGACCATCTCAAACTCAAGATGTGACTGGCACCTCTGGGTCAAGTGGAAGCAGCTCTTATCAGCAAAATCCCCCCTTTTCCCTCCCAGTCAAATCTCCCAAGCAGATCATTTGTTCCTCCATGAAGTATGCATCAACTCAAATTCGGGTTAGAGAGCATCTTAAGCAGGATAATGGGCAACAGGGGCAATTGGAAGAGTTGCAAAACAGCAGATATGATAGACTGGGCAGACCCGCATGTGCCGAAGTCATGAAACAACTTTGGTCAGATCCAATCATCAAGAGATTGATGGAGGTCGAAAGAATGAGATCAGAAGAGTTGCGGTATTGTAAGTTTTTTCCCTCGTTCATGTTGACCCTGTCCAATATGATACTTCCTAGACTGTTTAGAGCGCAGATGACATGCTTCATTCACAGATAAAGACTGTCGACGTATCCGAACACCATTTCTCAGACTTACAAGATTGCGCTCAAACCATACAGAGCCGGTGCAGTTACAGAAAGTGGCTGTACTCCATCACTGTTGAGACTTTTTGTGAGTTGATTTGACATCCTACTCTGCAAGGTTAATGCTGCATTACTCATCGAGCATTTGTTAAATCTCGCAGATGTAATGCAAACTTCCATATTTCGGGGGGAGAAGAGAATGTTCTGAAGGTAATGTGCTTTCCCATGATATGCTTTACATGGCTACTTGACCCCACAGTATCGCACACAACCACATACATATCAACCTCACCTGAGACAGGATCGAAGACAAACTTGACAAGTTTCTTATCAGCTTCATTCGGTCAGCTTATAATACCAAGAAGGTCGCATGTGAGATCGTGCTCACTGCAGTATTATTGACATGAGCTGGCACTGCAAGCATTTCAGAATTTTTCTTGAGAAAACATGCTGAAAAAATTGAAGAAAGAGATACTCTTTTTTGACACATGTTTTCAAAGAGAAAAGGCAATAATAACACTTTGTTTTCTTTGCATGATTTACTAAACAACATTGATTGATGCTAATACCCATTAGTGAAGAACCTAATGGGCATTACCATTAATTCATGTTTTTTGGCAGAAAAGACAAAGAAAACATTACATTATATTCACCTTTTTTTCTTTGAAAACAGCTGAAATAAAAGAGTATCTCTTTTTTCAATTTTTTCAGCATATTTTGGGATGAAAAATTATGAAATGCTTGCAGTGTGGAAAGGAGGGCCGGGCATCAGAAGAAGCACTTTCGATGCCCTGAGATCACACTGGTTTTCATTGCTGATTCTTGGCCAGATAATTTTATCCTCTTCACCATAGGTTGGACACAGTGTATGAAGGACATGTGTGAATGGGGTATGATACTGGTTGAAAAACTAGATTGTAAATTGAAGTTTGGGCCATCAGGGCATAATGAATATATAGTCACATGTCACATTGTCACAAGTGGCATGTCAGTGCAGCACCAGCAAGGAGAGCAGAGCAGAGAAGTTGTCCCACTAAGGTACCTGAGTGGGTGCTGGCCAAAAATCAACTGGGTCATTATGTAGAAGTCAATGAGTTGCTAGGTCAAGACAATGCACCATGCATAACAGTGGCACACCATGGAAATTACCTGAAGTAAAAGCATGTGTAAAAGCTCGGCTTATCCTCATGTCCATACTCCAAGTAAATCCACTAAACAATGGCAGGAATTCCGAAATTATTATCTTAAATAAAATATACATATGTGCCCTGGTGAAAGCCAATCCTGTCTTTAAATTGTGTCTGTGCTTTCTCTGGGTCATGGCACAGCTCATTACTTGGGGTACAATACTGAATTTAGAAAGGCTGAAACATGGCAATGACTTTGAGTTAGGCCTGTGAAGTATACCTTGCCACTCAAAAGTATTAAGTTGAGATTACCTCCAGCTTCCAGAACAACTGATTGCCAGCTAGTAGTTTAAGTCACAGTACAGTAGAGTCTTAACAGATGTACATTTTTTTACCTGACCTAGCAGTCACTGAGCTGATAACAAATCATCTGGGTTTCAACTGGGCCCATGCCCATGGTGAAGCAAAGACTTGTGAAAATTTTAGTATTTTATTAATATCTCATTCAAAAATAAAGATCTCACTGATGTAAGCATACCTGGGCTACAACTTTGGTGTGATTGTGGCTGTGCAAAAAATTACAAAGACTTGTGAAAAATTTAGTATTTTAGTAATATCTCATTCAAAAATAAAGATCTCACTTAAGTAAGCATACTCCTGTGATCCCTGCAATGTGCTATGATTTTTGGTTTGGGGTGTGGCTGTGCTAGATTACATAATACTTAATTTTTGAACTCTGACAGATGCTGGCTGCAAGAGTATGTATTAGGGGTATGGCCATATTTGGCCAGTGGTAGTTGCTGGTGAATCTGTAAATTGCTAAGTGGCAATTGACAGGTGGATTTGGTCAAAATCAACTAACATGGCTTGCTGGGTCCAATATCTGTTCACAATCTGTGTGAAGGCTTTGAGGAGCAGGTCCATGACATTATTCAAGAAGGCCAGGTTGGCATTGAAATTTGTTAGTGCTGCAGCTTTGAGTTCAAGACCTTCTCCAGAGAATTTGGTCTCCACAAAGTTGGCAAGGTCTCCCTCCATCACAGTCAAAAGGTTGAACACAGAAAAATCTGAGAGGACCTGTTGTGCAGATTTGCCAGTAGGCTTGTTGACAAATGTCTTTGGATCAGAATAGAGCTGTGTGATGTTGACAGCTTGGAGTATCTAGTACACAAACTTGTGTAAGATGGTGGGATGACAAAAGGAGGCTTATAGACTGACCATGGCAGGACAAAAGATTTGACCAATGCACCACAGTGGAACAGGGGGCAATGGTGCCTGGGATGGAAGTGTTGCCATGAGAGGCACTGCAAGACTAGGCACTGAGGTTGAAACTGTCAGAGTCAGAACTGATGTCTCCAATGAACCTGTCATTGTCATCATCATCATTGGTGCCTGTGGTACAGCCAAGATGGGTTGTAAAAGACCAGCAACAGCCACCACCCATTTGCATGTCATCCTCATCATCGACAGCAGTGGTGATGGTTAAATGCTCATTGATGATGGGGTCCTTGGTTATGATGAGAATATGTGAGAGCAGTTTTCCCATTCTCCACCTCATCCCTGCTCCTTGGTTGAGCCTATATACTTACATACCTGATGGCAGTGTCAATCTTTGAACCCCATGGCACCACTTTGAAATGATCATCTGATGTCCACATTCAGGAATGTACCCCCACTGACTTAGTAGCTGAGGTTGGGTTCCCCTTGCAACCAGCAAGAAAGTTGCAACTTTGTATGGCAAACAAGATAACTTGAACAATGAATGATCAGACCAGATCAACACTTCTTCCTAGTTGAACAGGCAGTAGTTGCCATATAATCCCCTGCCCATAGTAGCTGTGATGATATCAGTTCATGTTAAACCAATTCCGGTTATCTACCAAGATTATCACTCAGGAAGTGCCACTGGTGCCAGCAACAACCTTGCTTGAAAGAGCTAAGTGCAAAGGGCCCATTTTATGGCACTCATTTGTGTGCATAGGACATATGTGATGGAATACACAAATGTCATCCTGTGTGGCAATTTCTACCACTTCCCCCAGTCACTGTCACCCCTATGGAGGCCCTGTATGTACCAGGAAGACCCACATTGTTTGCACACTGTCTCAATTTGTAGGATGAGCCATTTATGATGAGTTTCAGACCATCATCATTCTCACTCAACAGATGTGGGTGACCAACAAGGTGTCATTGGATTTTCTAAACCATCTGTGACAGGGACATGTAAAGGAAGAACACATTACTATGCTCCAGGAGCTCATGCTGATGGATCCCTCTGGTCAGCATGGGCATATTGCTATGCTCCATGGTCTGGTGCTGACAAACCCTGCAGCTACATTACCTGATTTCATGAGCCTGCCATGGTCAGATGCATGTCTAGTTACCCCACAGCATGCTGTTTGTGAACAGTGGAATGAGGCAGTATTGTGTTGGCATGTAATGTGCATGATATTGTGAACAGTGCACTTTTGTCAATGGAGGAATGATGGCAGCATATGATGGCTGAGGGTGGAGATGGCTGACCTTATGAGCTCCAGATATGATTATGACAGGCCAAAAACAAGTTCTTAATTGCCTCATGTGACAAAGAACACCTAAAGTCCAAATATGCAGCCTCACTTGACTGCAAAATGCAAAGATAATGGATGTGAAATGTCTGGGTAGGTCTTGGAATATCTAGGGGTGATTATGAATGTCTAAGGGGTGATATGGCATCTTGAACAGGTCATGAACATCTCAAAAGTGTCTCAACAGGGTTCTCAAAGGGGGCACATGAAAATGAAAATATCTTTTGCACAGCTCAATGTATTGCAACATGAAATATATTCCCAGGGAGCTGTCACTGACTACTACTAATGTGCCAAATAGCAAGAGACACAGGGCAGAAATGAGCACAATAAGGGGTCCTAAGCTCACTGCACTCTGCACAAACAAAAAAATGGAATATCTTGGGAATGGTGTGGGCACATGCTGCATCTCTGGTGTTGCCAAGTAGGTAGTGGTGAGTAGAGAAACCTCTTCCAAAATCAAGAGGTTCAGCATAGAATTGGGTGATATATCCATCGACCATGAACAGAGGTAGGAGGAGGGGACAGTGTGTCAATGACCAATGGCAGTGCACAACACTACAAAGCACAGGAGAACAACAGAGGGAGGTGTGGAGAGTAGGGAGAATGAGGAATTGTGGGAAATACATGCACCCAGTCCTGAGCTATCCACAAATTGGTCCAACTATCCCATTATCCAACAAAAATGCCTATAACTCTGGAACTATGGCAGTGGCAGTGATGAGAAAGGCACTGTTGGAAAGGTCTCAACAAGATATCAGACTCATGTGACCAACCAGCAGCATTCTGGAATGCCACTTACCAAGTGATTCCTTTCCATGACTTCCCTATCACATTAGGAGGTCACACAGTCACATGATCTGCCATGTGATTGAATACACACAAATGAGAAAAATCCTGGTCTGGGAGAGAGCCCCAGCCCTGGTTGTAGTCTGAAGGACCCAGCCTAACCCAAATCCAAGCAACTCTCACTAGAGGGGCAGGGACATACATACAGTACTTCCACATCACATTGGCACAACTCCCCTTTAGAGGCATGCCCATGCTCCTGAGTTCAAATCCCACTTGTTGAGTCACTTATGTCCACATATAGACTCTAAACTACCCCCCCCTGCAGGGGGTTAGTTACACAATCAATGATGAACCCACCTGCCCAATGTGGAATGCTGCCACTTGGTCACGTGAGTCACGTGATATATTGAGGGCAGTATACCGAAAAAAACGTTGTGCACTACCATGAATCATTTGTGTGGAAAAAAGGTGCAGTATACCCAAAAAAAAAAAGTACATCAAAAAAAAAGAGCATCATAATGTTACAGATGCAGCGTCATAGAAAGGACCTTAGACCCAATTTTTTTATTACAGGCAACCATGAAATATCCGAGTGCACCCATGAGGGAGGAAACCTTCGAGACTCTCAGCACCAACTTCTTTCGGTGACTTTTGAAATGTATGCCATTTTGACCTGAGAATCTCCAATTGCAGTCGACATCAGTGGACGCCGTCAAGGTACTGCTGTAAATATAACCATTGAAAACATCCCGGGCCATCCAAGGCTCTCGTGATGACACAAAGCATACCATTCGATCGAGTGTGTACGCCCATCACAGAACATGACTACGATGTGAGCGCGACTCACCTTGCGCCAATATGATCAGGAGACTACTAACGGGCGCTCGACGATCCTTTGAAAGTACACACTACGTGATAAGAATGGCTTTAGACGATCAGAGAACTAATGCGCGCACTTCCAACAACGGGGATCGGAGTGAGACTCAAGTTGGCAATGGGCGCTCCAGACATGGCTAAATTTGAGAAAACGCCACCTTTCGTGCTCAGGTCAAGATGCTACGGTCAATGTATTCAAGCGGCTACGGATAAAGGGATGAAGACTCAACACGTCGCCGTGGCTCATACTAGACCTCCCCCCATAAAATGGGAAACATTTCTCGCATTCGCAGTATAGCATGGAAGAGGAAGAAGTATCATTCGAGATAAGATTAGTCAAGGGCGTACTTACGAATACCCGAATTGAAAGCGCATGGATCACTATCGCCACCACCACCACCACCATATGAACCACCCCTCGCCCCCACCCGCTTTCCTACAGCGCTCCCAGTGCATGCTAGGGAGAGCCACAACGCCGCCGCCCATCTTCGAGATCATATTCATATCACGCACACACGACAACCTTTTAGCAAACATCATGCCAATGCTACAACGCACCTGGCCCTGCAGGTACCACGGCGTCCAAGAACTCTTCTCAGCCCCCCTCCGACGTCGTTGGATTCTCTCCATTCTACTAATCAACCGTCATGCGCTCGGTTTGGAGACCTTCACCGTAACCCATGCTCTCAAAGATCACTTGTCTCCAGATATTGATCGCGAATTCCTGTGCTTCCTCTTCCAGGACCTGCGTTGAAATTGTCAGCTGAGATAGAATACCATATATAAATGTACACACGGGTTCGAGACCTTCCACGAGTTTCTGTGGACCCTTGTGATCCTCGAGGTTCGACCACAAACATGATTAGGTCGTCATCTTCGAGTTCACCCAGATACTTAACCATCTGGTGCTTGATGATAGGCTCAAACTTCCTGTCGATCATCATCTGACAAGATGGTGAGCGTTTTACAAACAGACGATACGAACGACCACGTACATCGGTAAGACCGTCCCATCTGACTTTGGCCTTGAACAGCGTCTCCTTATCGTGAGGAACGGATCGCTTGATCATCTCCAAGCGCTCCTTGGCTTTCTCGCCCTCTGCAGCACTAAAGTCGAGCTTTACCAATGGCACCTTTCGTTCCTTGATGCCACCCTCCTCCTCTTCTTCCTGCCCAAACACAGTTGCCTTGACATCCTTCTGAGAAGGCTCTGTTCTGACGGGTGCTGGGTTGAGCGAGACGTTGAGTTTGACGGGTGCACCGTCGTCGAGTAACATGCCCACTGTGCGTTGTTCCTCTGCTAGTGCCTGCATATCTTCCATCTGTCGGGCGAGGAACTTTTCGGATTCGATGCGGAGGTTCTCTGCTTCACGCTCCTCGAAGGCACAGGACTCGGCGTCTGCAGCTTCCTCTGCAGCTAGCCGACGAAGGCGTGCTTGTCTCCACCGGACCCTGGTATGATCAGACAAGTGGTGTGTGGATAAGTACAATGAAACAGACCTGTCTACGTAGAACAGCTCGTCGCTCTCGTCGTCGTCCCAGACGTCTAGTCGTTTTTCCATCTCTATCCGGTCACGTTCCTCGGCTTCTCTGATGGCGTTCTGTCGTGCGATCGTTCGTTCGAGGGCTGCAATGCGAGTTCGCTCTCGAGGTTCGTACCGGGCTCTCGCTGAGCCAAAGTTAGCGCCGCCAAAGCAGAACGCCTGGAAAACTCACGTCTTTAAAGGAGAGTTCTTCATCTCGTCTCCTGGCTTCCTTCCGCTCCCTTTCGAGTTCCTCGTCTGTTTTTAAGTCCAGTGTTCAATGTGCTGGTGGCTGCCCCCGAGTCTTCCGCCTTTACGAAGCCGACCGGTTTGCTGTAAGCTTGAGAACCTTTTCCTTGTGGTTGTTAACTCTTTCCACCGGGAGACGTCGATGGCTGATGTTGCTGTGGCTTTCCCCACTCCCTCATCTTGGGTCCACTCGGTGTTGTGGCGGTCGAAGGGAGTATATGCGGTATGCTTTCTCTGACTTCCCTGACTTTCTCCCGCTCTCTCTTCGCAGCACGCTCCCGGAATTGGGCGATCTCGGAGATGACGAGGCCGCGTTGACCCTCTGGTAGATCGGCTTCTTGGAGATCGTGGAGGTGAGAGGGAATGACGTAGCGTTCCTTGTCGATGAGACTGCGGTTAGCAGCTTCCTGTGAAGAGTGGTTGATGTCTTCAATGAGGGCGGCAATTTCTTGGCGGGCTTCTTGCACTTTGGCGTCGTCAGCCTGTGGATAATTAGCCTCGGCAGATGGGAATGAGCTAAGACCTACGTCGGTCTTCATTTTCTGAGCAGAGTAGGCATCCATGAACAGTTTTGTCTTTTCGTCGGCTTTGATCTGTGGGTGGTCATCGGGGCGTAGGCTTGAAATGGGTCAAGAGACGCGCTGACGAGGACATCCCAGCAGCTCTTTGTTGGTACAGCCGTCTTCGAGGGCTTGCAGCTCGACGCCGTTGAGTAGATGATGCATCGGATGGCCGAGTCGGGGTCTTCATATTGGACGAATCCAAAGCCCTGTGGTTTGTTCGCTGGCGTGGTGAGACGTTTGCCCGCCTTCATTGGACCGCATGTCTGGCCGCCAGTCAGCATATGACGAAGGTGATGTACTCCGAGCAGTGCGTTGAGACATTCGTCTGTTTCCAAGTTGTGGATGCGACGACGTAGTATGGATGGTGTAGCTCTGCAGCTGTGCCAGAACTGGTATGGACGGTGATCGTATATCTAGTCATGGGGTCCAATCCCTGAAGCCAATGCTTGCGCCGACGCTGGCTTGTTTCGTATGTGGGACAAATAGCTGACGGTCGTGACAGAGCGGATTTTCGAACTCATCGATGGTATATTCGGACGACGCATTCCCATCGTGCTCCTTATGAAGAGCGGGAGGGGAGAAATGGAAGACTGGTGGGACGCAACAGGAACAAACTTGGAGCGAGTATGAGTCGGACCAGACATCGTGTTACGGGATTGCAGCAAGTGGGGCAGTCGCGGAAGTCGCGGAAGGAACTCGTTGCATCCCTCGCGGTCATACCAATGTACCACTGGAACCTGCTCTGCAGCCGGGTAGAAATTCGTTGACTAGGCTAACTTGGCTCTGGGAAATGTGGATTCTGTACTTTATTTAGGTTCAACGTTCAGGGTTGGATGGATGTCACTACACACTGAATACATATCTCAGTCACTCAAACTATCGCACTCCGGAGTCCACTGTGAGCCTTATTATCGATACGACACACGAGTACGTGGTAGTCGAGCTCTTGCCGGTACGGACCCAGAATGTCCGGCAACGCATCTGCTCGAACTAGCCGGCACTCCACGCTTCTATTATGCAGAACGGTTCCGAGTTTTGGAAATTCCTCACAACTTCCTGGCAATCCAATCCATATTTTCTCCTGTGACTTGCCACTTGAATACAATGCTGTAGGCAACGACATGCAGTCTCATGTTCTCGACCCAATATTGGATAACGCATAGCCTACGAATTTCTTTGGAAATCAATGCGGCTGCTCAGAAACTCCTCAAGCGCAATTCCTTGCCGCAAGGTAACGCTTTCAGGCGGGCGTCTATCTATGCTCCAGACTCGTGAGTTAGGCATATCTGACTCGTGTCGATCTCCGCACGACACTTTTGGCACTTGAAGTACTGATCTGTCCGATTCGTTTCTGCAATCAGTCACGTTTGGAACCTTCATTGTGAAGTGCGGTTCAGGGAATCTGTTTATATGAAGGATCCGACTTTCTTCATCCACGGTTTACATTGCACGCTCCATGCGGGGTACGCACCGTGAACGGGCCGATTGCGATAAAAAGGCTACACTCCAGGTGAATCGATGAACTACCCTTGCGACGAGACGTCTTTTCCATCTGATCTACGGCATTGAACCCGCTGGGCCACCCACGTCGCTGTACATCATCATACTCCTTGTCAACAACAAACTAGCTCTTCACAGGACAGGACCTGTACGTACGGTGCTGATAGCGCTGATAACCCAACGTAGAGCAATGCAACTGCCAGGTAAAACAATTATACACCACAATGACTGGAATCTACGTCTACGTCACAGGCGAAGGCGAGAGTAGCGTTGGAAATGGATCCTACTCGGTCGATCCCCAGCAGGCTGATGCTTGGGCAAGGCAACACACGCAAGTCTGCGTTGCTTATCAGGAGGATGATAAGACAGAGATTCATATGGTGACACCTGGGTACGTTTCTTACAGTACAGGCGTCGTAGGCTGTTTCTTGTACTAGGACGGGCGCTCTTACGCACATCGTTCGTTGATGCAAAGCTGAAGTCTCATTCCTGTGCTCTGTAGGAATATACGCGTGAAATGTCTGGGGGATAAGAATCGTAGTCGTTAACATCTTCAATTTCTTGTCCATTCTCCGTCCAAAACCAACGTGCGTCCTGTCAGAAGGTTAGGGACGCCAGGTCGCAGTATCGACAGGGGGGGGAACCGTCCTTGACTTCTTCACTTTTCACATCTCTCTCCTTTTAATGGGGGCGAAGTCGATGACCTAGGCTGATATCGAGCTTTGCTCAGAGAGAGGCGCGGTACATCAACGCAAAGTCATGCCATCCGAAAGACAACCAAGCGGTCAATCGTGTGATTACTCCGGTTCGGCACAGGTCAGCAATCCTATCCAGATGACGTGACAGGATGCAGCCTCTGAAAGGTCGCAATCTAAATGTCTCCAATAGTTGCCGACTACAATGATTGCCGCACAACTCTCGGGGGGATTCAAAAGAATGGATAGCGAGGTCCGGCATAAATATTCAACACGCGTGGATTTACTCCAATCAGTGTCCTCGGAGGGCCAAAGTTGGGTACTATCCTGCTGCAAGTTGGAGCCTCCGATCGAGGGCCGTTTCCCGGTCGGATATGCTAAGGGAGGGGAAACGACGGACTTCATTTGACGAATTCGTCACGGTCAGCTTTATCGTCAGCATCTTGAGCGTCAATCATGGAAACGAGCTAAGGATACGTGCATAAGATTATAGGCTGAGTGTTGCTGCACAGGAAACAGTACTGGGGTGTGTAAATCCATAGGGAGTATTAGCTTGCTTCGCGTGGATCGCCATAGTGGAGCGACCTTGGCGACCTGCTCTAGCATCCACTTCATACCATCAACAGCGTGAGGCTACCGAAGACATCGAGTCGATGCACGGCATCCAGCATACGGCAAAAGACTGAAACGATAATTGGGGTAAGCCTTTCCAGCGCGTGTGCTGAACCATGACGAAAGAAAGAGCCTATGCTTGGTAACGTTCTCGACCACCACTAAAAATTGCTTGTCTTTCCTTCGCCGCGGGTGGAAAACGCCCAGGTGGAGACGCCAACAGCATTTATTTTTCCATGTCCAGCTTGCTTTGCCGCCCGAACTATGCCGCTCGCAGGAAAGGGAGGGGAGCTAAATAGACGCTTAGAGAGTTGAGAGCAAAATGAAAATCATTATCGAAGAGAGATCTTGCCGAATTTGACACAACTCTTCACGGTCGGCTACCTTTGACACGTTGAAGGTTGTCATCTCGAGGCTTTAGCAGGTCACGTTCAGTGGCAGCAATCGGACTTACACTAACAGCCCGAAGCATGTAACAACGGTTGGAGACAACTACCGATTCCTCTCCAACGTAGGAAAGACAACCTGTGACAGCTGTTTCCTGCTGAACTCGTATTGCATAACTAGTATCATGCCGCATTCTACTAACACGGTTCATCTGCGTCGACCAGCTGCGTCTTCATTTCAACTCTTCTAGTGAGCCAAGACTGAACACGGAAGGATAGCGAATACGGACCGTCTTCTGCGGGAACGAGCTTGAAAAACATTTCTGGGCATACTTGGGCATGAAACAAGATGATTATGTGGTGCCGATGCATTCGCCAGGGGCAGCATTAGGATTGAAGGGCTGATCGCTGGAGGCACACTGCTTAAAGTCGGAACAGGTGCATCTATGAGCGCTATTCAGAATTTGCACAGAGTCGCCTTGACATACCTGTTCACCGCGATTTATTCCTCTGTTATGCTAAAGTAGTGCGGCAGGTCATGGATTGGAGGCCAGGAGTCAACGACTGAGAATAAATGTGGCGGTTCGACTTATGCTGCAATGGGAACCAGTCATCGGCTTGTGGGAAATTGTACTGGAAGACTGATAAGCGCTCCTGATATCAATCAGTCCACATCGTCGTTGAACATAACCCGTCGCGAGAACAACACTTCACACTAATCCATTGCAGGCCTCATCTACCCGCAACATAGCAAAGAATTTCTCTCTTGGAATTGACATATATGGCTCCCGGGCGTGTCAGGAAATTGCTGGATTCATTGCCATTTACTAGTGCCACTCGTTCCCATCGTTCCCATCGGATTCACAGTGGTGCATCGGGTTCGGTGCCGGCTACCACTGAAGTCGCAGCTCCAGGTATTGTTGTCTTCGCTTATTGTCGCCTGCCAATTGGCTCCTAAAATGAAAGCATGGAAGTCGGCAACCTGGCTGGCGATGTATCTGACTCAGTTCCCGTAATAGCTGAAGCTGCAGGTACTGTCGTCCTTGCTTATTATGCTCTGCGAAGTGGTTTCTAAAATGTAAGGGCAGAACCCAGCAGTGTGACTACTGATGTAGCCAGCATGATTCCCATTGTTACTACAGGCGAAGCTGCAGCTCCAGGTACTGTTGCCTTAGTTTTTATATATTTACTAGTTGCTAAGATTCAAATGCAGAATCCAGCAGCTTCAAAGGTGAAGTGACTGGTCTTGCCAGTCATGTTGATACTACCAGAGGTGTGACTTTTGATATTTGGTGGATGTGGATATACCTGATGTTAAGGAATAGAAACTGCTCCTTCAGCTGCTGCATTTTGCTTGGACCCTGAAAAGGCTAGAGAGTATATGAAAAGAATTAAGAAATTTCGAGTTCTAGTCATTGGAAGAGCAAATGCAGGCAAAACAACCATCCTCCAGAGGGTTTGCAACACTGTGGATAAACCAGAGATTTCTGATGGAAATGGAAACAAGGTATGGTAATATGGAGTGTCTGATACCCATCTAACAATCTCCAGATTGACAATGCAGTGGTCGAAGGCACTTTAGGGGTAAGATTCTGTCTTGGTTGTGGGAGATCAAGTTTGAGCTGAGAACTTTCAGCGTGGGCACCATAATATTGAGAATGAATTAGTGTTTCGGAGCAACCCAGGCTACGTATTCCATGACTCATCTGGGTTTGAAGCAGGATCTGCACAGCAGTTTGATAAGATGAAGAAATTTGTGGTTGACCATGCAGCTGCAAGGACACTGCAGAAGCGTATTCATGCAATTTGGTGAGAACTACCTGTGGATTGGTTACTGACTCAACCAACCATTGAATGTAGGTATTGTATCCCAATGACTGACTACCACAGGACAGTCACTGCTGCTGAGCAGAAGTTCTTTAATGAGTGTGACACAGGGCATGGTATGTTCACTTCATGAATCATAGCTGCCACTTAACCTTACTGGTGTCTCTTTAGTCCCTGTAGTAGTGCTACTGACAAAGGTGGATTTTTTGCATCTTGCTGCCATGGAGGAACTTCTGGATGAAGAATTGGAGATGGAAGCAGCAAAGAGCAGGGCAGCAGAAAGGGAATCTCAGTTATTGGGAAAGTGGCAGGCACACATCAAACAAATGCTAGACCAGTGCAAATTCCCACCTAAAATATACCTCCCACTGAGAAGTGAGTATTTTATTTGCAAGAGGTGGCTGGGCTTGATGCAAGAGTCCCTGGCAGGAATGCATGAAGAGAGGGCAGATTGCACTGCATTGATACAGTGTACAGCAAATGCTTTGAATGAGGAAGGCTTACAGAGGTTACTCATATCAACCCAGCAGTCAAGCATTGCACTGTGCATTGAATATGCAGTCTACAAGTAAGGAAGCAATATTGTATTAGCACAAATGCTAATGTTCTAAAGGGCAATGGGAGGAATGATGAGGAAGGCATTGAAAGGAGCAGAAAATCTAGACATGAAAGAATTTGACTCTGATATGCTTAGTTGGTTTCCCAAGCATCAGGTGAGTAATGTGACTGTGGTGGCATATAAGGCACTGAATGCAATGCATGACCTCACATGCACTGGACCTGTCACTGACATGGCAGTTTGTAAGTGATATCTGGGCATGTTACCAATATTGTCAGCTGTTTGACAATGCATGTGCATTGCACTATGCCACCTGACAGCTTGTGTGTAACCTTATGGCAGGGCAATCCAAAAGTCTTCTGACCTCACTTTCATTCCACCTACTGGTGGTATAACAGGATGTGGGTAATTTGATGGGGGTACCTGGCATGCTGATCTCATACACTGTGTATCACATGGCAGATGGTTAGTGATTTGAGGGCAGATTGATCTGGATGTCTGTTAACTGCCACCACATCCAATGTACAAACTTGTGACTGCACAGTTTGTGGGTGACTGCATTACAAATTTAGTTGGATGGCCACTAACAGATCATATTGATGCTTCCTTGGCCTACCAGGCTGTGAGGGGTTTGATAGCAGAATGATGTGGATTCCAGCTGACTGGCCTCACCCTCACTCACACTGTAATTGTCTATGACATGACAGGGTGTGAGTGATTGCATGGCAGGTTTAGCTGGATGTCTGCTGACTGGTCTCACTTGCACTGTGTTTGTTTGTGGCATGACAGGTTGTGAGTGACTGCATGGCAGGTTTAGCTGGGTGTTTGCAGATGGGTCTCACTTGCACTGTGTTTGTTTGTGGCATGACAGGCTGTGAGTGATTTCATGGCAGGTTTAGCTGGATGTCTGCTGACTGGTCTCACTTGCACTGTGTTTGTTTGTGGCATGACAGCCTGTGAGTGATTTCATGGCAGGTTTAGCTGGATGTCTGCTGACTGGTCTCACTTGCACTGTGTTTTTTTGTGGCATGACAGGGTGTGAGTGATGTCATGGCAGGTTTAGCTGGATGTCTGCTGACTGGTCTCACTTGCACTGTGTTTGTTTGTGGCATGACAGGGTGTGAGTGATTTCATGGCAGGTTTAGCTGGATGTCTGCTGACTGGTCTCACTTGTACTGTGTTTGTTTGTGGCATGACAGGGTGTGAGTGATTTCATGGCAGGTTTAGCTGGATGTCTGCTGACTGGTCTCACTTGCACTGTGTTTGTTTGTGGCATGACAGCCTGTGAGTGATTTCATGGCAGGTTTAGCTGGATGTCTGCTGACTGGTCTCACTTGCACTGTGTTTGTTTGTGGCATGACAGGGTGTGAGTGATTTCATGGCAGGTTTAGCTGGATGTCTGCTGACTGGTCTCACTTGCACTGTGTTTGTTTGTGGCATGACAGGGTGTGAGTGATTTCATGGCAGGTTTAGCTGGATGTCTGCTGACTGGTCTCACTTGTACTGTGTTTATTTGTGGCATGTCAGCTTGTGAGTGATTTTATGGCAGGTTTAGCTGGATGTCTGCTGACTGGTCTCACTTGCACTGTGTTTGTTTGTGGCATGACAGCCTGTGAGTGATTTCATGGCAGGTTTAGCTGGATGTCTGCTGACTGGTCTCACTTGCACTGTGTTTGTTTGTGGCATGACAGGGTGTGAGTGATTTCATGGCAGGTTTAGCTGGATGTCTGCTGACTGGTCTCACTTGCACTGTGTTTGTTTGTGGCATGACAGCCTGTGAGTGATTTCATGGCAGGTTTAGCTGGATGTCTGCTGACTGGTCTCACTTGCACTGTGTTTGTTTGTGGCATGACAGTTTGTGAGTGATTTCATGGCAGGTTTAGCTGGATGTCTGCTGACTGGTCTCACTTGCACTGTGTTTGTTTGTGGCATGACAGGGTGTGAGTGATTTCATGGCAGGTTTAGCTGGATGTCTGCTGACTGGTCTCACTTGTACTGTGTTTATTTGTGGCATGTCAGCTTGTGAGTGATTTCATGGCAGGTTTAGCTGGATGTCTGCTGACTGGTCTCACTTGCACTGTGTTTGTTTGTGGCATGACAGCCTGTGAGTGATTTCATGGCAGGTTTAGCTGGATGTCTGCTGACTGGTCTCACTTGCACTGTGTTTGTTTGTGGCATGACAGGGTGTGAGTGATTTCATGGCAGGTTTAGCTGGATGTCTGCTGACTGGTCTCACTTGTACTGTGTTTGTTTGTGGCATGACAGGGTGTGAGTGATTTCATGGCAGGTTTAGCTGGATGTCTGCTGACTGGTCTCACTTGCGCTGTGTTTGTTTGTGGCATGACAGGCTGTGAGTGATTTCATGGCAGGTTTAGCTGGATGTCTGCTGACTGGTCTCACTTGCACTGTGTTTGTTTGTGGCATGACAGCCTGTGAGTGATTTCATGGCAGGTTTAGCTGGATGTCTGCTGACTGGTCTCACTTGCACTGTGTTTGTTTGTGGCATGACAGTTTGTGAGTGATTTCATGGCAGGTTTAGCTGGATGTCTGCTGACTGGTCTCACTTGCACTGTGTTTGTTTGTGGCATGACAGGGTGTGAGTGATTTCATGGCAGGTTTAGCTGGATGTCTGCTGACTGGTCTCACTTGTACTGTGTTTATTTGTGGCATGTCAGCTTGTGAGTGATTTCATGGCAGGTTTAGCTGGATGTCTGCTGACTGGTCTCACTTGCACTGTGTTTGTTTGTGGCATGACAGCCTGTGAGTGATTTCATGGCAGGTTTAGCTGGATGTCTGCTGACTGGTCTCACTTGCACTGTGTTTGTTTGTGGCATGACAGGGTGTGAGTGATTTCATGGCAGGTTTAGCTGGATGTCTGCTGACTGGTCTCACTTGTACTGTGTTTGTTTGTGGCATGACAGGGTGTGAGTGATTTCATGGCAGGTTTAGCTGGATGTCTGCTGACTGGTCTCACTTGCGCTGTGTTTGTTTGTGGCATGACAGGCTGTGAGTGATTTTATGGCAGGTTTAGCTGGATGTCTGCTGACTGGTCTCACTTGCACTGTGTTTGTTTGTGGCATGACAGTTTGTGAGTGATTTCATGGCAGGTTTAGCTGGATGTCTGCTGACTGGTCTCACTTGCACTGTGTTTGTTTGTGGCATGACAGCCTGTGAGTGATTTCATGGCAGGTTTAGCTGGATGTCTGCTGACTGGTCTCACTTGCACTGTGTTTGTTTGTGGCATGACAGCCTGTGAGTGATTTCATGGCAGGTTTAGCTGGATGTCTGCTGACTGGTCTCACTTACACTGCATTTGTTTGCTTGTGGCATGATAGGATGTGAGTGATCTCAAATGATAGAATCCTCTATGTTTCAACTGCCTCATGGTATTATCATAGCTTGTAAGTAACTTCAGGTTACATATCTTATTATTTGCTGAATTACTATCCTCTTGGTGTTCTTGATTACAATGTCAGGATGTCAGTTCTGCTCCTCCTGGCTGTACTGATAATTGATGTGTGTGATGGTGCTGACTTCTTTGGTGCTTGAATCAACAGTTAGTGAGTCTCGTTATACCATTTGTTTATCCACTTTATGAAGAGCTACATACAATTATAGAACAACATTACAATTGCTAAATCCTATGTGCCCTCCCAAGTTGTTCCCATTGCAGAATTAGCTGAGCATGGCATTGGTTAGTGGTAGTTATATTTTACTCAAACAGTACTGATGGCATTAGAATTCTTGCTCATTATTGAGTATTGTTACTTTTTACTTGAACAATCATCTGTGGATGCAGATGTTATCCAACATGCTGTGAACGAATACAAGAGTTCTGGCATTGCACCAGTCATCAACCAAGCAATTGCTACATCTATCCAACAGCATGGACAAAATTTGGCAAATTTGTGTCAAGCTTTTGTGACAATCATTTTAGACAATCTTATGTGTGAGTGTATGTATCCAGTGTTTGCTGAGCCATGATGTATATACTCTTTCAGCTGCTAAATTGTTTGTGTAGAACTGATACATAGAAAGACTTTAACTACCATCCCATGTGGTGACCTTAGCAGAGACTACCATTTCAGCATACCCTGATGTAAGCTAAGTTACTATTGAAATGGTTCTCATTAAGTTGCCATGACTGTTCACATAATTAAGTCATGGTCATCAGTGTGGCAACAATGGTCACAGCAATGTCACATCTCACCTGCAGTGTAACAGCTCTACAACTGCAATGTCATAATGAAAGTTATAGTATGATGCCACAAGCATGGTGGTATCCTTACATAACCACTATATCAATTTATGGATAAGATGTAAGCAAATGAAAATTTATTACCCAAAATTTAGTGAAGTTGGTTTTGTTGTTCAAAGAAAGTACTGGGTTTATCAGTAGTGAGTCACTTCAGTCACCCCTCTAAGGGGACCTATTAGGTTGACATATTCTTATAGATGTTCATACCAAAGAGGTGTCAACTGCCTGGGTATTCCCAGTTGCTCTGGGAGATTCTCCAGTGCCCAGGTAGTGTTGGAGAAATGCATTTCTCCAGGATGATTATATCTTACCAACCCTATTACAGACTGGCTAGGGTCCACATGGGACTTTCTCCAGCATAAATAGACCTCTTCCTAGGGTGTCCTTGGACTTTCTGCAGCAGAAATAGACCAAATTCCAGGGTGTTGTTGGAGTTTCTCCCACATAAAAAGACCTCATTCCAGGGTGCTGTTGAACCTTCTCCAGTAGAAATAGACCAAACTCTGGGATTTTCTTGGACTTTCTCCAGCTTAAATGGACCAAATTCAAGGTGATTCTTGGACTTTCTCCAGCATAAATAGACCTCTTCCTAGGGTGTCCCTGCACTTTCTCCAGCAGAGATAGACCAAATTCCAGGGTGTTGTTGGAGTTTCTCCAGCATAAAAAGACCTCATTCCAGGGTGCTGTTGGACCTTCTGCAGCAGAAATAGAGACCATGTCCCATGCTGGGGTGTTCTTGGACTTTCTCCAACTAAATTGATCCCATCCTAGGCTGCATCTGGGCTTTCCCCAACCAAAATAGACCTTGTCCTTGGAAGGACCAGACTTTCTCCAGCCTAAATGGACCACCATTTGGAGAGTGTTATGGGATGTCACCAGCTGAAATTGATCTTATCCAAGGTTGTTTGTAGTGTCCCCACCCAAAATAGAGCAAGAGATGTGCAAAATACAAGACATTGGACAATTTCCAACATGGGGTTTGAAGACTCTCCAAGGGAATGGAGATTCTCCAACATGGGGTCTGGAGATTCTCCAAGAGGATGGAGATTCCCCAACAGGTGGTATGGAGATTCTCCTAGGGGGGTGGAGATTCTCCAACAGATGGTTTGGAGATCCTCCAAGAGGATGGAAATTCCCTAACATGGGGTTTGGAGATTCTCCAAGGGGGGTGGAGATTCCCCAACATGGGCCTTGGAGACTCTCCAAGGGGAGACTTCAGCCAACCCCCTTTGGGGACCTATTAGGTTTATATATTCTTATTGATGTATTAACATAATAGGTATCAACCAGTTGGAAGTTCCCAATGCACTTCAGTCAGCCCCCCAAAGGAAACCTATTAGGTCTATATATTTCTACAGACATATATACCTAATAGGTCTACTGGGATTGGGAATTCCTGGTTGGTGCTGGTGAATCACCATGCCTGGAGATTCACCAAAGACACCATAGAGTGGCAGGGGTCAACATGGGTGTGTCTCCTGTCAGATGATTACTTCCTCAGTATCAACAAGCTACTTATATATTAGTATGTACCTGTCAGATGATTACTCTACAGGTGGTCAGTAAGTGTAAGGCTAAGTAAAATGTGTGACTTACTCCTCAGTATCAACAAGCTACTGAGGAGACTAGGAGAAAATTTACTTTACTGTAGTCCGCTTTTCTGCTTATGTAAGCAACCAATCTTCGCACCAAGGTAAGTACTACTAAGGGCAGTTTAATATTCCAACACTCCCCCATAAACTGCAAGAATTAAAACGATAGAAATACGAAAATAAAACATACTCTGGTCGATTCAGTAAGCGGGTGACGCGCAACTCGAGAGCTCGTAGTGTTGTTGTGCGTTGTTGTGGTGGCGTGATTACCCGATTCGGCCACGCGCGACCCAGTGGCTGTCTCGTCGTCTCGTGCTTGTGCCTGCAGCAATGCTGCCGCTGTCGCTGCCTCCCCAGTCCGTTTCGTTGGGCGGCGACTCCCCCAGAATGCTCGTGGGGGCTCCTAGGTAGTATCCGGCGCGTTTCTGACTTGTTTTCCAGCTTCCAGAGCTTCGTTTGGCCTCGAAATGGCCCTGGTAAGTTTCCTGCCTATCTCTGCCTCGTCTGATAACATTTCTAGGGTCCGTTTTCTCTCGTTTTTCGTGGCGGCTGCTCGGGATGGCCTCGCGGGGGTGCTCTGAGGGTCGGATGGTACGTTTAGGTGCGTTTTGCCTCGCGTTTTCCCTTCTAACTTCGTCCTGACTCATTCCTCCTTCAGATAGCCATAGTTCTTCGTTGTCGCTCGTTTCTATAGTCCCAAATGAGAGCTTTCGTCGTCCTGTTGGTAGGATACCTTCTGCTATATAGACGTTTGTCCCTGGAACTCGAAATTTGGCTTCGGGGGTGAGGTGCTCGTCGTGTACGCTCCATTTGCAGTCGTTTCCCAGGTTTTCATCAACGCTTGGCTTGTTTTTGTGGGCGTCTGCCCTCCTTTCATGGGCGTCTGCCCTGTGTCCTGTGTCGCTCTTGCTTGGGCTTCCCTGCCCTATCGCTACTGGGCTCCGGTGCCCACAGTTCTGGCACATCACGGGTTCGGAGCTGGCTTCGGTCGCTCTACTCGTGACTTCCTCTTCGTCTACCTCCGTCAGCCAGTCTGACATGCTGTCTTCGTCGCTGGAGTATCCTGCGTGCGCGAACCACACCCCATCGGGTTCGGCATTGCTCGTCTCACTGCACGAGTCATTTGCGACTGCGGCTTTCTCGTTCGCCTTCTCCTTGCCTTTTCCTTTCGAATTATTTGCCTCGTCCTTCTCCTTGTTCGCCTGGCAGTCTCGTGCCATGTGGCCGTACTTGCCACAGTTATAGCAGTCTCCATGTATCCTCCTTTGTTTCGAATCTCTGGATGCGGTATATGCAGCGTCCTCGCCACTTTCATTTGAAGGCTTTCGTGAACCCAAGTTTCGGCTGTCGTACGCATCGAGTACAGTCGCCATGAGCACATCTGAGGTAATGACTGTGCCAGTAACCTTCGAGAGGGCCATCACCGCTCCAATCTGGGCCTGGTATGAATTTGGAAGAGAGCTGATAATGATCGCAGTAAAACTTTCGTCTGTCGGTGCCTGATCCATCGAAGCTAATTGTTCGCGCAGTTCTCGTAGAGTGTCGAAATGTTTGTGTACGTCCTCGCGTTCTCGGCAGCGCAAATTCTGCATTTTTCGGAGTATCTCCACCGCTACAACTCGGGATCTTTGTTCGAAAAGTTTCGCGAGATGCCTAAAAATATCTCGTGCTGTTCTAAGCCTCTTGACCTGCATGAATAAGGAGTCTGGTAGCGTCCCAGCGATCTGCTGCTTGACGACGGCTTCGCCCATTCTCCACCTTCTCATTTCGGCCTTCCAGGCCTCAACTTCTTTCTTTTCAGCTGACGTCATGGGGACCCAGCTCTCCCCTCTGTCATCGAGTGACTTCGGATCTTCGGGCTCTATCTCCGAGCCATCTAAGTGTCCTCCGAGGCCTCGTGCCTCTACTGACCAAATAAGTCTGTCCTTATAAGTGACCCAATTTGTGCCATCTGCCGTGAGCTTCGGCACCCTAAGAAATTCATCTCCGAGTTTCGTTTCGAACGACATCTTGTAGTTCTGCTTTTGTTAGTCTTCTCTGTACTAGTTCTTCTCTTGTGCGCAGTTAGAGCTGGCCGGGGCTCATAACCTGTCAGATGATTACTTCCTCAGTATCAACAAGCTACTTATATATTAGTATGTACCTGTCAGATGATTACTCTACAGGTGGTCAGTAAGTGTAAGGCTAAGTAAAATGTGTGACTTACTCCTCAGTATCAACAAGCTACTGAGGAGACTAGGAGAAAATTTACTTTACTGTAGTCCGCTTTTCTGCTTATGTAAGCAACCAATCTTCGCACCAAGGTAAGTACTACTAAGGGCAGTTTAATATTCCAACATCTCCAGCTGAAAATGGACCTCAAAGAGGGTGATATGGAGCATTGTCCAGCATAACATAGACCTTATTTGGGGACAACATGGGGCTTTGTCCAATCTAAAATAGATCTTAATGTGAACCATATGGGACATTCTCCAGCCTAAAATAGACTTTAGTGGGGATCTTGTGGGACATTCTCCAGCCTAAAAAAGACCTTAATGTGGATCATGTGGGAGATTCTCTAGCCTAAAATAGAGCTCAGTGTGGATCATGTGGAACATTCTCCAGGTTCAAATGGACCTCAGAGTAGGTGCTATGGAGCATTCTCCAGTCAAAAATAGACATTATTGTGGCACCTTCTCCAGCTGCAAATTGTTGGAGATTGAATCACCCCAGTGTGATAACCCTTTTTGGTACGCTTTTTTATTGATTACATAAGCACTTAGAGCGTACACTTAGTAGTACATTTTGGTACTGTTTCCTCAGTAGTTGAGTCACTACTGAGGGTATGTCTACACATTCATTACCAGTACTTACTTACTGATGACCTGTAGCTGCCTACAGGTACACTAATATATTTAGTAGTTGAGTCACTACTGAGGCTGCCTACAGCCCTTTTCTACACAAATGGACCTCAGTGTGGGTGATATAGAGCATTGTCCAGCCTAAAAGCCAGGCTATGTTGGTGATTCTCCATGTAGTGTTGGCAATTCTCCAGGCTATGTTGGCAATTCTCCAGGTAGTGTTGGTGATTCTCCAGGCTATGTTGGTGATTATCCAGCTGGTGTTGGTCATTCACCAGGCTATGGAGTAGTGCTGTTTTCTGGGGGACCAAAAGTGTGGTGTAGTTGGTTAGTAAATGTGGCTACCTGAGTGTCCAAAGTTGATTAGCAAAAGTAGCAGTCAGCAATTCTGACTATCAATGTGTGTTAGTCAATGTGTAATAGTGACCACATCTGTTGATTACAGAGTGTGTAGTGTAGTTGATTAGCAATTGTCATAGTCCACATTATTTAACTACCAAAGTGTAATGTAATCAATTAGCAAATGTGTAGTAGTGACCAAATTTTTTGACTACCAAAAATGTAGTCTACTTAGTTAGCAAAAGCATAATAAACACCACTAGGAATATCCTAATTGATTTTTGCATGTTTGACTACTGAGCAAAGTGTACACTTTATTAGCAAACATGTAGTAGTCTGCATTATTCACTACCAAAATGTGGTGGACACTACTTGGAATGTCCTAATCAATTTTTGCATTCTTGACTACCAAACTGCAGTGGGCCCTACTAGGAATGTCCTAATCAATCTTTGCATTCTTGACTACTGAACAAAGTATACACTTCAGGCACAGTCTAGAAAGGAGCAAGGTCACTCTCAACTTTCTCAAACTCAAACCTCATCTGGCAACTTGTCTATGATTTAGGATTTAGAAAACTAAGTACATGCTAGATAATAATAAAAAAACTGACTAATCAATAAAACCTCACACTAAAAATATGAGAAACAAAGAATAAAGGTAAATTCCCCCAGTAGGGAAAATCCATTCCCTATATCTCACCATCACTTAGATATCAACTGTCCTCAGTTGAGGTTCACTGTTGAACAGTAGGGGGAGGAGAGAAGGGGAGAGCACTGTGAGATAATGGCTCAGGTGATCGACACAAAACAGTAGGAACCAACAGGGGACATGAGGGTGAACACAGTAAAAAAAGAACTGCATGAATTGGTCAATCCATTCCTGAGATATTGGTAAAACTGTCCAGACCACCCCCTACAAGCAAAAAATTCAAATATCTCTGCAACTGCTGCACCAACCATGACTTAATGCACATTGCTCAAGAGCCCTTTGAGAGTAGAATAAGGTCCCTGAAAAGTGAGAGGTATGGCAGTGGAATGCAGGTGATATTTCATATGGTGTCATATGGTGATGAGGCAGGGGGAGGAGAATGGATTGCCAAATGACAACTGTGGGGCCAGTGGACATGAAAATTTGGGAGGAGATTCTACACAAGTGGCAGAGCTCAGTGCAAAAGGAATCTCATTGATTGGACTGTCTGAACCTGAGTTATCACCAAAGTTGTCCCAGAGGCAGGCTCAGCCCTATCTCAAGAATGGCTGCATAGAATTTGATGGTAGAGCAGTGAACAGGGTCAGTTTCACGAGGAGAACACAGGTTCCAATTTGCGAGAGGAATGGCTGAGAAACAAGGGAGCACAAAGAAAAGGGAATTGTCTCAATCAGTGCTCCCATTCCCAAGAAATCCTCTAAAGCATCCAAATACACCTCTATCCACAAAAACAGCTATATCTCCACAACAGTGGCAGCAACTGTGATGCAAAAGGTACCATTTGAAAGGTCTTGTCAAGTAGAATCAGAATCCAAATTTACGAGAGGCTTGACATGTCAGTGGTTGAGATATCACATTTGGAACATCAGGGGGAGGGGGAAAGGGTGTATCCAAGCCAAAAATATTCATTAAAAACACATAAAACAGAATAGGGAGGATTCCAAGTGTTATATCATCCAAATATGGGCCTAGTATGCCCTACAAGAGTGCTGCTGGGGTGTCTGACCATGCCTGCAACTGTGTGACTTCCTTCTCAAGTGGGAGCAGTTGCAGCTGTGTGAGTCACATACATACATAAGCAGTCACATGCATACTAACAAGTACACTTGATTAGTAACCAGGGGGTGTCCCACAGCCTGGGCCTTCCCCACACTGTAGCTGTGTCATACCTTCCTCCCACTCTGCTTTTTTGATTATTTAAGCAAAAAAGTGGACTCATGGGCTTTTTTTTTCTGCCTCACCACACTTCCTCCTTCCATTGTAACACCTGTATCCAAATACATCTGGGACATGTTCCCCCTTAGGTAGACACACAAATATGATACAAACTAGGCCATTAAATGAGTGTAAATATACATAGGGGTAAAAATGTGAAATCTGTTCCCAATGTTGCAGTTCTTGACATATCATCATGAAAACCTCAGCCTAGTCCTCACTGATATGCTCCTACAATCTTTCAAAATCACTAATCCACAGAGGCATCCCTTCTTGAGTTATGATCAGGTCTCCTCCTCCCCCTGCAGACTTGTATCCTGCAACCTTGTGTGAATTCCAATGGCCTGGGAGCAGGGAGGGTGCATGGTAGAAGGTCCATGAAAAATTATTTGGGTGGTTTAGATGACAGATGAGGTGTTGGTCTGCTTTTTCACCCTTTTCTTCAGTCGGGAACCACACACCCCCTCATTAATAACTTCTGCTTTAATTGCTGGGGAGAGTGCCTGCAATATCCATTGATCCATGTACAAAGTTATCCATGCAATCAGTCTTGCATGTGCTACATGGCCAAACATCAAAAATACTCCATGAACAATTGCTGAAAAAGATTCCCAGGTTATGTACCATACACCTGACCTATAACCCATATATACATACAGCATAATTTATAAATTTATGAAATAGGGCTAGAAATTGGGTTAATGTGCCAAGAGACCTTAAGTGCATCCACTGGATAAGCATGTGCATGGAACCAATGTTCTGGTGGATATTATTAGTATGAATTTCCATAGATCTACCACATAGCAACTTTACAGGATATACTATGTATACTGGCCACCAACATATGCTGTATGCCCCATGTATATCCATGAGATATATGTAGCTTTCACACTGGTTCAACATGCTGATGTAATCATTTGCTCCAAAAATTTTCACAAGTCTCTGGCATGCACACACCCAAAATTTCCCTGCTTGACTCATGTACACAGTAGTGTGTTACCCTTGCAGGATGCTGATACCTTCATAAGTCTCCTCTCACTTCTGTGTGCATCACTAGGACTGACATTTGTGTGTAGACCCACTACTATAGGATGTTGATGCAATGTGTAGATGTACACTGGCAATGCATCCTGAGGTACTTGGGGCTGCCTAGCAGCTGTGTAAGTTTTTATACTATGTACATACTGTAGCACTAGCAATGTTTAAACACCCCATTTATATGGAATGATTAATTGTTCATTTTGCTATATTTGCTGTGAGAGCACACACTACAAAAGTATAGTTTGTATACTTTGGCCAGCATACAGTGTATACCAAAATGGATACCCATCGTATATCTGAATGACACTGGGTGTATAGCCAATTTTCAAGAAGCCAGGAGTAAATTTAAATATTACCACATCTATGACAGACAAAAAAGGTTCCTGGTACATACTCTGTATACCAATAGTAGCTGGCTAAAAAAAATATACATTGGATATATTTTTCATTCAGGCATGTAGAAGGCAGCTGAGTTTTTTGGACCATGGGAAAGTGACTGAAGATTTTAGGAGACTTGCAAAACATATCAAAATCTCATCATATGTAGCACACTGCACAAGATCCTGATCATTGAAAGCAGAGTGGGAGGAAGGTATGACACAGCCACAGTGTGGGGAAGGCCCAGGCTGTGGGGCACCCCCTGGTTACTAATCAAGTGTACTTGTTAGTATGCACATGACTACTTATGCATGTATGTGACTCATGCAGCTGCAACTGCTCCCACTCAAGAAGGAGGTCACACAGTCATAGGTGCAGTCAAACACCCCAGCAGCACTCTTGTGGGGCATATTAGGCCTATATTTGGATGATATAACACTTGGAATCCTCCCTATTCTGTTTTATGTGTTTTTAATGAATATTTTTGGGCTTGGATACTGTAGCAAAGGGCTGTAGGCAGCCTCAGTAGTGACTCAACTACTGAGGGAACAGTATGAAAAACATACTACTAAGTGCACTCTAAGTGCTTATGTAAGCATAAGAGACTTGCACCAAAGTCTAGTATCACACATGTAGGGTGATTCAAACTCCAACACACCCCCTGAAGCTCCACTGGGTGATCAGGTAGGGGTGAAGAACATAGAACCCAAAAGAAAATTGTAAAGGAGGTTGTTGCTTTGCAGAGGGAACCTGTAGGAGAGCTGTAGGTAACCTCAGTAGTCTGGCAAGCTACTGAGGGACTAGGAAAATTATCTAGTACTATGTGCGATGCAAGGTGATTATGTAATCTAGCAAACACGCGCCAACAATGTCCGGTTGCATAATAATCCAACACTCCCCCTCAAACGGCATGGGGGGAACTCTTCTAAGGTAGAAACATGATCCAAAATATAAGAAATGAAATATACCAAATGTATAATCCAATGTGTGGTTCAGAAACTTGAATTCCGAGTGCATGGCTTGTGTTTGCAACACGAGAGTTTCGAATTTGAGCGCGACTGCCCGATTTGGAAGGTCACGTGGCGCGCGTCATCTGCACGTCGCCTCTTCGTTGATTGCAGCACGTGGGGGCCGTCCCCACTGTCCCTGGCGTGTCACTGGTGATCGCTCGGCTTCGTAAAGTCGACGGTAAGGTTCCTGAACTTGATGGTAAGGTCCGGGGCATGTTCCGATGCCCTCTCGATGGTGCGGAATTGGTCGTATCGCGTTACCAAGCCGTTGGCGGGCGTTTTTGGCCTTTCGAGTCCTGCTGACATTTCTAGCATCGAATTTAATTGTTCTGGGTCGACGCTCGGGTCTGCCGACCTCATCGGAACGCTTTCGGTGGCTTCCGGGTGGCCCAGGTACGTCCCTTGGCTTTCGCATCTGCCGCTTGTGCTGACCATCCTGGTCTCCAGCTAGCAGTCTCGTTTCACCTCGTTTCGAGTCGCAGCGCATGCTGCTCGTTGCGCCATCCATCTGGCACCTTGTCCCCTTCGTCTTGACATGTCCTAATGCTTGCTGGACCTTCTCTCGCCCTCCGGGCCCTCTAGTTCTTCTGGACACATCCATATTGACATTGCATCGGTTGCTGGCAGGTCGTCGGCACTCCCCCTGCTTCCAGTACTCGAAGGTAGGCTCTGGGCACGTTCCAACGCCTTCTCGATGGTGCCGGGTCGACTGCTTCGCATTACCGTGCTCCCGACATGTGTTCTCGACCTTTCGCATTGTACTGACGTTTTCAGCTGCAAATTTGATTCTTCCACGTTGGCGTTTGGGTCGGATGAGTACACGGGAGTGTTTTCTGTAGGTAGCGGGTGGCCTTGACGACACAGGTGAGCCATAGTACGAGCTCTGTCCCTGACGCGCATGCTGACTCTCTGCAGCCAGCAGCGTTGCTTTGACTCGTGCCGAGTCAACGCTTCCACTGCTCATTGTGCTGTCTCCGCCATTGCTTCGTTTTCCATCACCACCGGCCATCTCCCCCTCAACATCTTTGGTAGCAGACTCCTCGTCTGCACTTGCCAGTCCTCCAAAGGTAACAATTTGATTTGGGGTGCTCGTCGTCTCAAGCAGCGTGTTTCGTGGTACAGATATGTTGGTGTCTCCAATGCCTACTCGTCTCCATGGCGTAACATGGTCAGGCGACTCGTTTTCCAGCTTTCCAGGTAAGTCTCCAATCTCTCCCTTCGTTTGATGCGCTCTGATGGTCTGACATGCGTTACTAGCCGTCTTCGTGCTGTAGGTGATACTGGGTGTGTCCGACTCGATGCTCGACGTGTTCGTTTGGTTTCCCAGACCATCCGTTTCGTCCATGTGCCATTGTGCACTTCCATATGTGTTGGCATCGTCATTGCACGTCTGCGGTACCGCCGCAACTGTTTCTTCGTCATTTGACATGTTCGGAGTGTCCGTTTGACCTCTTGGTCCATCCTCATGGCCACTGGGCTCGTCAGTGTGCCCATCTGCAGCTGTGTTCATATCGCCGCCGCTCGCACAACCAGCCTGCTCCCCCTCGAGCGGCAATCTTCGTGCGTCAGGTATGTCGCTTCGAATAACTCCGATTCGTTTCCTTGGTGGCATCTTGGCCTCGCTGACATCCACAGTCGTCGTTTTGAGTCGTCCGCATTGATGACGAACTCTGAAGATTCGTTGGCGGCGTTTCGTGCATTCGGTGGGCGGTGTTCGCAATGCAGGTGCATTTCTCGTCTGCGGCCTTTCTCGTTCAGCATGCTGACTTTGGCTTGCTGGTAGTAACCTCTTTTTGACTCCGAGTGAGTCAATGGTCTCGTTGCCCATTGCACTGGCCCTGTCTTTCGTGTTCCCCTTGGCGGCATTTTCCCTCGTTTCGGCATTTTGTCTGCTTGCCATGCAGACTGTCGACTGCCCTAAGTATCCACCTGGGTTGTGAATAGTAAATCGCGGCTTGTCGTTGTTGCCGCCCAGCTCGTTTGCGACGTCATTGCTCGCATAGCCGTTCTGCTCTCCTTCGAGCAGTGCGTTGGTAGTCTTCGTGTCTCCACCACCTTGGTTTAGGTACAGAGTATGAGTCGTGATCTCCATGCTCGCGGCTATGTCTGTGGCCTCTGTGCCCAGACTTCCCTCCGGAGCAATCTTGCTACTGACTCCTTGAGACTCGTTGCTAACCTCGTTTGGCTCGATTGGGACTGTTTCAGCGTTGTTAGGCATACTCGGGGTTTCTGCCTCATTGACAGTCATATCCATGCTTGTACCACATCTGTGGTTGTCGTGGTTGACATCTACGAGCCTTGACTGTTCGTGCGGACCGTCCTCGCACCCAGCTGGTGCCGTTGGTGTGTCCTCGACACTGCCGCTTGTATACATTGCCTGCTCCCCCTCGAGCGGCAATCTTCGTGTACCTGGCATGTCTTTTGGTGTGCTTCCGTCGCACAGTTTCGGTGGTAGGTCTTCGTGGGCCCTCTCGTCGCTCGTGTCAACTCCACTGGCACGTCCTGCTGCCTCGCTGGCTAGCTCCACTGCCCTGTCGACGTCCTCGACCTCGTATGGCGCCTCGACCATTCCATTTAGCACTTGTGAGTGCTTGCTTTCGAGTGGCCCTCCTGTCCTCGAACTTTGCTGCTCCTGCAGCTTGCTCTGTGCCGTGCGCGACTCGCTTGGGACTTCGGGTTCGTGGTCTTCAACCTCGATGCTTCGTGATGGAACCCGCTGGGCCGCGCCAACTGCTGCCTCAGCCTCATCATTGCTCCTCGCCTCGGTAAGTTTGTCCTCGAGCCTCTCCTCACTTGGCGGCTCCACTGACAACTCGTTAGGCTTCGTGCATGACGTTTGTGGTTCATCTCGCATCTCGTCACCACTGGCATGTGCCTCAAATGCACTGCCATTCTGTTCTGGTTGATCTTCGGTACTCGGCGGCTCGTCTGCTGCCACATCACCATTCGAAGCTTCGACGCGCTTCTCGGTGGGTAAGGGGATCGGAGTATGGTCTCGGAATTTTGTCGCTAGGTAGTTAAACATCTCATGAGCCGTTTCAAAGTGTTGGATGCGCGAAAATAGTGAATCGGGGATGTTCCACATAAGTATGGACTGTGCGTGGCTATTCTGCCACAACCATTCATTTTGTTCGTTTCCAATGACCTTTGGCTTCTGCTCCACACCAGCTAAGTGTCTGAGAAGATTTTGTGTACTGGCGACTTCGAGAATACATTCACGGTATTCCATCCAATTCCGTCCATTCTTTTTGAGCTCTGGGATATAGACAAATCCCTCCCTTGTAAAGTACCTCTTCACTGCCATTGTCTTCTCTCCAGGTTCTGCCGCTAGGTGGGGCTCATAACCTAAAGGAGGTTGTTGCTTTGCAGAGGGAACCTGTAGGAGAGCTGTAGGTAACCTCAGTAGTCTGGCAAGCTACTGAGGGACTAGGAAAATTATCTAGTACTATGTGCGATGCAAGGTGATTATGTAATCTAGCAAACATGTGCCAACAATGGCTGGTTGCATAATAATCCAACAAATTGTATACCAAATATTTGAATAAAATGAGTATAATTGCTGCAAGTGCAGCCTCAAGTCCATATGGTGTGTGAGCATTGTTTGGTCATGTTTGCCATGCTGCATTGTAGCAACTTCCCATTTCAGAGATAGTAGTAGTGTGTGTGCTACTTGGCCTTCTATTGTGATTGTGAGGCCACTGTTTTGAATACCAGAGGATTGTTGGCATTCCACTTCTGTCCAGGAGGTACCCCCTGCCACCAGTATGTGTTTGCAATGAGGTGTTTTGAGAGGTAGCCAGGAGGTGAAATGGGAATGCTGAGTAGCATGAGGTCCTTGCAGCCTCTCTGTCTGGATCTACTGATGTTTTTAGATCTTGTCTTGATCCTACTGCATTGGGGAGGGTCCTTGAGGGTCCCAGGAGTATGTGCAAGGCTGTTGGGAGCCAGTTTTGGTGATGCAGGTGAGCCATTTGGCCATTCAGGCTCAAATCTGCTGTACTGACTGCTGCCATTAGCTAGCAGTGCTTTTTTGCCACTGTGCAAGTCACTGAACTCACTGCTAGTTGTGCTGTCATACCTACAGTTGGTCCAATACCCTACAACAGGCATCTGAGACCATTTAGTGCCCATTTGGAGGACAAATGGCAGCTGCATGGTGACACTGTGCACCCAGTGCATGTAACCTCTTGTTTTGACATTTCTAGTGTCATTGACCTTGTGGTAGCAAATGCCTACTATGTGGAACCCCTCCACAATGATTTCTGATGAATCAGTTGGTGTCAAGAGGTGGTGCAGTAACTTGGGTATGGTGGGTGTCTCACCTTGTACAAGTGATACTGACACTTCCAACAGTTGCTTTGAGTCTTTGATGTCAAGGAGGTACCCTGTAGGTTTGAGTAAGGTGAGGGATGCCTGTCAGAGGTGGCAAGATAGCAATGCCTGGTGCATGGTGTGTGCAGCCTCTCATTTGGCCATTTCTGATGTCACTGGGTTTGCTATAGCATATAGCTATCTTCTTGGTCCCTTCCACAACATTTCTGGATGGTTGTGCAGGCATCAAGAGCAGTTGAAGTGGCTGTATGGCAATGGCATGACTATGGAGACAATGTGACTCAGATGAGCATTGCTGACATTTTCAGATTGCATTTTGGTTCTGCCTTGGCAATGGGTGACCTTGAAGGTCCTAGGGGCATGTGTGATGCCATTCAGAGGTTTTGAGGTGAGGATAACCGGATCTATGAGAGGGAGACTCAGACTCGAAAGAGACAGTCTGTATTATTGTAGTCTAACCTATGAGAGGGAGACTACAAGCTATCAGTAAATAGTGTAGGAACACGAAAAAGAAAAGAATAATCACCTCAGACTCGAAAGAGACAGTCTGAGGTGTGACTCGGAAAAAAGAATCAACCTATGTACGAGTACGATTATGTAAGGCTGTGCACTGTCAACTCGAAGGTAAAACCACCAATCTCCAACATGCCCACTCAGTGTGACTAGCCTTAGAAAATAAGTCCCATACCAGTAGAAAACAAAAGGTGCTTCTCGCGTGAGAGGCCCTTGGTGAGAATGTCCGCAACCTGTTCTGTGGTAGGCACATACTCAAGTGCGACTTCCCCTTCCTCGACTTTCTCGCGAATGAAATGATGACGAATAGCGATGTGTTTCGTACGATCATGAAACATGGCATTGCTTGTCAAAGCTATAGCGGATTGATTGTCGACACATAGGGGAGTGGGAAGCGAGGTTTCGGTTGTGTCGAGCTCACGGAGTAATGTGCGGATCCAGATAACTTCTTTGGAGGCAGCCGAGACAGACATGTACTCGGCTTCGGTACTTGAGAGAGCTACGGATGTCTGCTTCTTCGAAGACCAACAGACAGCCCCACCAGATAGTATGAACATGTATCCAGTGACTGACCTTCGGTCATTTATGTCTGCAGCCCAATCAGCGTCAGCGTATCCTTCGAGTGGGCCTTCGATTTCCCTAGAGTACACGAGACATGTTTCAGCAGTCTTGCGGAGGTATCGGTAGACTCGCTTTAATGAAGATAGATGTGAGTCACCAGGAGATGATGCATGTCGACTTAAGATGCCCACTGCATATGCAATGTCAGGTCGAGTCGCTAACATAGCGTACATCAGTGCTCCGAGACCACTCTGATAGAGTTCGAGGTCACACTTGGGTGTGGCCAACTTTTCGAGCTTCAGATTCTGCTCGATGGGGGTGGCAACCGATCGACCATCCTGCATCCCCATTTGTTTGAGGATAATTTCTATATAGCGTTTCTGGGACAGTTCTATAGTCCCCTTCGCTTGATCACAAATGATTTCCATCCCTAAGATCCATCGGGCTTCACCTAGATCAGTGAGCGAATACTCGGCTGCTAGGTTCTTCTTCAGGCGCTCGATAGCCTTGCGGCTCTTTGAAAGGATGAGTTTGTCATCCACATACACAGCGACGATGATTAGGATACCATCCTCGACTTTGAAGAATAGACTATGGTCAGCATTGCTACGAGTGAACCCGAGAGATTCGAACACATCTCGTAGGCGAGTGTACCATGATTTCGGAGCTTGCTTCAATCCGTAGAGAGCACGGTGAAGCCGCCAGACAGTGTTGTCCGAGCTTCTGAAGCCAGGGGGAGGTCGAAGATAGATTTCTTCCTTGAGTTTTCCATTCAGGAAAGCAGACTTCACATCCATTTGATGTATCTCGAAGTTGTGCTTTGCAGCTAGTGCCAGAAGGATGCGAATGGTTGAAAACTTAGCTACAGGTGCAAATGTATCAGTGTAGTCGACACCGTACACCTGTGTGAACCCCTTTGCTACGAGACGAGCCTTGTATCTCTCGATCTCTCCAGTTGGTCCTCGTTTGACCTTGTAGACCCATTTCGAGTCTATGACTTTGCGGCCGGGTGGGCGCGCTACCTCCTCATACAGACCGATGTCTACAAACATTTTCAGCTCCTCGGCCATTGCAGCGTACCATTGATCACTGTCAGGGCGTCTCATAGCCTCAGTGAAAGTCGTTGGTTCGTTGTTGCAGGACGTGCTTGCTTGGTAAGCGGATTGTGTTTGTTGTTGTTGACTGACTTCATCACCGCCTTGCCTCGCCGCATCCACACCCTCTACAGCCGCATCTTCAGCCGCACTCACTACATCTCTCCCCTCCATGACCTTCGAGACGGGTAAGGTCTCTCTTTGGTACGCATTTACGAAGAATCGCTGATCATCATCTCACACAGGTTGGCATTTAGCTCGTGAGGACCTTCGTAAGGCTGGTGGGGGGATGGGATTCGGATAAGGGCCTGGAGGCCCAGGTAAGGTTTCGAGAGGTCGGGCGTTCGATCGAGGAGCTCGACGAGAGAATTCTAGGTGCGTGGATTCTCTTTCCTGCACACGGTTCGATCTACTATACATGCTTTCAGCTTTTACAGCTTCAGCAGGCTCGGGCATTGATCGAGCTTCGTCCTCAGTCGTTGGTGAGCTCGTTGCTCCCTCGATTGATTCGTTTGGCATGTCCCAGCCCCCAGGCTCGTTATCTGCGACATCCGAGCCATTTCCAGAGTCATCAGGCTCCTCGATCTTGACTCGCAGGTGAGTTTTCTCTCGAGGGGTATGGGTGTTCACCTTGGGTGTTAATGCCTTCGTCTCCTTGGTTACTAGATCGATTTGGACACGAGATCGTTCTCCCTCTTCGCCCTCATCGAAGATGACATCCCTCGTCTCGATTATCCTTCCAGTGGGTCGATGCACACATACATAGGCCTTTTTATTCTCCGAGAATCCAAGGTAGGTGCACTCGAGGGACTTAACTCCAAGTTTCTGACGTTTTTCCTCAGGGATATGGGCATGTGCCGTGCAGCCGAAAATTCGAAGGTGGGAAAGAGAGGGTTTGTTCCCAGTGTAGGCTTCGTGTGGGGTAGTATTCGAGTCGAGTGCTCTTGTAGGAAGGCGATTTATTATATGCGCAGCATGTAGGACTGCATCTCCCCGATACTTGTTGGGTAGGCTGGCGTCGTTTAGCATGGCGCATGCACACTCGACCAGTGTACGGTTCATGTGTTCAGCTATGCCATTTTCCTGAGGTGTGTAGGCATTAGTTTTTTCGTGGTGAATCCCCTTTGACTTGAGATAGGTTTCGAAGTCTTTCGAGCCATATTCACCACCGCCATCACTATGCAAAAAATTTGCCTTGTGTCCAGTTTGAGCTTCTGCACGAGCGAAGTATTCCTTGGTGAGTCCGAGGACTTCATCTTTGGTTTTAATCAACTGAACTACCAGATGGTGAGAGTGACCATCAATGAATGTGACGAAGTATCGATGTCCTGTTCGAGCCGTCGTCTCCATAGGTCCACAGACATCCGAGTAAGTCCTATGCAGTACGGAGGGGTTCTGCACATCTGACTTTGACATGATTGGCTCTCGATGTTGTTTCCCTTTTAGACAGGCACTGCAGGCTGATGAGCTTCGTTCCTTCGATCCAGTCACTTCCATACCAGCTACCATGTCCTTTTCTTCTAGCTTTAGTACGCTTTTGATATTCGTGTGCCCTAGACGTCGATGCCAGGTAGTCAATGAGGCTTTGGATGTGGATGAACGAGAGGTGAGTGCCGTCAATGGTTGAGTGGGGTCGAGGGCATTTGGACAGCTGACCACGTATGCAGAATGGGTTCCGGACGTTGTGTTTGCTTCGAGGATGTACAGGGCTTTGTGCTTGTAGGCTACAGCCACTACTCGGTCACCTGCATGAACTGTGCATGACCTATCTTCGAAGGTAACACGAAGGCCCTTGGAGGCTAGAGCAGATACTGACACTAGATTGGTGTCAAGATCCGGGACATAGTAGACATCGCACAGAATAGTGGAGCTCGCTGTGCCATTCGAGAGCTGCATAGAGACCTCGACTCTGCCTTTTCCAGTGGCGAGTATGGACCTTCCGTCACCTATTATGACTGGTTGTGGTGGGTTCAGTTTCTGGAATGAAACAAACCATGCACGCTGACAGCACATATGTGCCGAAGCTCCTGAGTCAACTATCCATTCACTTGAATTCGGATTCAGGCTCGAGTTCGCCATAAAGAGTTGAAGGGGTGAGTCCTCTCTGGTATCTACTTGCACGATCTTAGCTGACAATTCCACTTTCTCCTTCAGCTTGTCCTTGTCAGCTTGCGAGGAGGACTGGCCTGTCCCCTTCGCAGCCTCATCTGCCTTCTTCTTGAAACAGTCGCTTTCGACATGACCTGTCTTGCCACAAGGTTTGTAGGTGCACTTTTTCTTCTTCTTGTCGGCTGACTTAGACTTCTTGCTCGTGTTCACTTTCGCAGCAAGAGCAGAGTGCAACTTCGAAGTTTGTCGAGATTTTTCTTCAACGAGAACTTGGGCTATGACGGTCTCAGCTGTGAGCTTGTCATTAGATGACATGAGGATTGTTCGAAGAGTAGAGTAGGACTGTGGGAGAGAAATGACCATTGCTATGGCCACTAGGGAGTCGTCGAGTGGTTGTCCGAGAGACGAGAGGATGTGGGCTTTTTGACGCATGGAGTTCAACTGGGTCTCCATAGGTTGATCGTCAGAGAGAGTCCCACGAAACAGTTCGCCAATAAGGTAGGCTATGCTCTGTTTTCCTTTCCCTTCGTACTGCTCACTTAGCTTCGACCAGGTGTCCGCTGCCGATGTGGCATACATGACACCACTGAGAGGTTCGTCTTTCAGGGTAAGGGTTATTTGAGCGCTTGCCTCTCTATCACGGTTTAGCCATTCCTCGTGTTCGTCAGGATGTGAGTTTGCATTCGGAGGTTTTACCTCCGTGCCAGCAACTACGTTCCAGAGACCTCGAACGTCCAAGACTTTTTGCATTTGAAACTTCCACATCTGGTAATTTGAACCATCGTCTGCGAGAGCAGCTATGTCGTATAGTCTGCTGGAGCCTTGTGTATACTTGGCACTTCCAGATGCTGATGCACTCGTGCTCGCAGATGGTCCAGTCTTCTTAGGTCCCGTCGGACCTGCTGTTGAAACTGAAGGAATGGGGTTCGATGACATTTCTTGTGACTAGTAGTGGTACCACGTATATTCGAGTTGTGTTTGAGTTAGAGCTCGGGGCTCATAACCTTTTGAGGTGAGGATAACCGGATCTATGAGAGGGAGACTCAGACTCGAAAGAGACAGTCTGTATTATTGTAGTCTAACCTATGAGAGGGAGACTACAAGCTATCAGTAAATAGTGTAGGAACACGAAAAAGAAAAGAATAATCACCTCAGACTCGAAAGAGACAGTCTGAGGTGTGACTCGGAAAAAAGAATCAACCTATGTACGAGTACGATTATGTAAGGCTGTGCACTGTCAACTCGAAGGTAAAACTGCCAATCTCCAACAAGAGGTTGTGCAGGTGGCACAGGTGAGTCATGTAGCTGTTTGGCCTCTTGCTTGCTGTGCTGACCTCTGCTGTCAGCTAGCCTTATCTTCAGCTTCATCACTGTTGACCTGATGTCTGCACTATCCCCCCCATCTGCTTGAGCAAGCCTATGCACCCCCACCCCCCAGACCTTGTCAGGTGGGGTATCTAGTGTGGAGTTTGAGTTCAAGAGGCCTTGTGTCTTGCAGCTTGTCACTTGTATGTGGCTCATTGTACTTTCATATACATGGCAACTTGAGTTCTGTAATCATAGTGCTACATACAAGTTTGCACTGACAGCCTGTTGTTAGCAACTGTCTTGCTGCTTGTCTGGGTGCACTGATTTTCTTCAACAGGTGTTCATGGTGCATCTTCCATAGAATGACACTGGCAGGTCTGGACATGTTATCTGCAGGCTCTGGTCCCTCAGATATTGACTCTGGTAAGTCTCTGCCCTCTGCAACCTTGTTGTTTACACACTGACTATCCTCATCAGATGTTTCAAGCATGCTTGCACATTCTTCTGGCTGTTCTGAGTCTGTGGCCCTATCCACAACCACTTGCAACATAATTCAGTCAACTATAGGCCTGAAACTGGGACACCTGACATGTACAGTGAGCAATAAAAATGTTGCAATGTTTGCAACATTTTGATTGTGTGTAAGATAGCTTGGGATTGGTTGTGGCTGTGCTAATGCCATAGGGAAGACAATTGTAGCCCTTGGTCCCAGCTTTCTATTGGTGGTCTTCCCAAGTTCAGGAGTGAAGTGGCTGTGATGGTATGGGCAAATTACTAAGGCCTATGCATTGCAATGTTTTTGTTGCTGACATCATGGTGGATGCAATCTACAGTGTGGAGTATGTATTCATGGCAGGAATGCCAGCTATTGCTTACATAATACATCACATGATCAATCCAATGATTTGTCAGCATGTAAACAAAGCCAAACATTGAACTTGCATCATTTATCCTCTATCCTGTACCACAACTCCAAAAACTGCCTATCTGGCTCATCAGGGTTACTCTCTGAGGGAAATGTCAGCAAAATCTGGTCCTCAAAGCACTACCATGAGTAGGATGTATGGCCAGCACCATTTGTTCCTTAAAAAAGTCACCTCTGTGCTGTTTCCCCCACTAATGCCTGAGGGGTGCTGATGCTAACCCATACTGGGAAAGCTGAAAATTCCATGGAGGTCAGTCTGGCACTTCAGGACATGAAGAGTGAACTAATATGCTCCCAACTAATGTATTTCTGCCAAAGAGAAGCTGGCACCAAGGTTGGGTTGAGGCATAGCCTCCTTTTCACACCAGGTGTCATCAAGGGTCAGCAAGAATATGCCCTGTACTGAACTGTGGATGTCTGGGAAAGGAACATTTGGTCATTAGTGACCCATGGAAACACTGAGGGACATATTGCAGCAAGGAATCTGCACCCTGTAAGCCCAGTAGGCTATCCCAACCATGACCACCTAAGTGTGCAAAGGACACTATGCCTCAACCCAACCTTGGTGCCAGCTTCCAGCCATGCACATGACAATCAAGACCCACCATAAGCAGCTTGGAAGACTGCTCTTGCCAAGTTCTGCTGCACCTTCAACCTCTGCCCTGACCAAGTGGGCATCTCTGGGTTCCCATCCTCATCCAAGGATATCTCCACCTCATGCTTCTCAGCAGAATCTTCCTCCACTAAACAGTGACCAATGGGCATGGACATGCAGAGAGACAACACATCACACTTACCAGGGGCTGTCAAAAGATAATCCATCAAACTATTTTCCCCATTCAACACCCAATCCTTGCTCAACTCCAAAGACTGGGTGAAAGCCTTCTTCCCATCTCCTGGTGCTGTCTCAAACCTGGTGGTCTTCTTGAGCATTGAAAAAGAAGAAGGATAGTGAAACTTACACTGCCATCTTGATCTGACCTTCCCCTGCCTCATGTGCTATGAACATCACCACATGAGACCCCATGGTCCTGTGCATGGCTTTGATTAAATCTCTAGCCATGTTTGGGAGATTTTTTCTCCTGTATCTGTTAATTGGCTAGCTCAGCATATGGTCATGAAGTGACAAGTGAGCTTACAAGTCATGGGTTTCTTTTGGGGCACCCAACTTGTTCCATTTTTCTGCTGCCCTCCCAGCTTCTGCTTTCCTCTCATCAGAAACAGACTCCCACCACTGTTGGATGGTCCTGTTCCTCTGCCCTATGGTCTCAGGTCCTTGGTGTCCCTCCTTTCCCTGTCATAGGCATCCATTTCCTCCTTACATCAGGAAATTCTCACTTTGCTATTTTGTACCTTTTTATGTACTATTGATGACTTATCTAGACTATTTTGTACCACTTAGTCAAAAGTGCAAAATAGTCACAAATAGTAGGCCTATCTACTTTTTCTGTACTATTTCTGTACTATTTGTTGAATATTTGTTGACATTTGTTGACTGTTTCACTTCTCATTGAGCATGACCAGCTAGTGACTTTTTATGACCTTTTTGACTACTATGTTGTTCTGAAATTTCCCAACCAATTTGACTTAGATTAAGTGAAAAAAAGTATGGAAAAGTACAAAGAGTAAAAAAAGTCACAGATAGTAGAAAATAGTAATTTGTGAATTTCCTGATGTAAAGATCCTCTGTGCCACAGTAGATGCTGTAAAGGCCTTTTTGTAGTTCCCAGCCTTGGTGGGGTGAGCCTTCTCCTCCATGGCATCCTCACCCTCACAACTTTCTGCCCAGCTCTTCCTAGTGACAGCCAGGATGTGCTGGATGATGGCTATTTCATCATCCTGATCTTCTGGATCCAGGTGGGGCAAGAACACCCTCCTGATGGCCTAGACAAACCTCAGACATGTCTGACTTGATGAAAAGGATGTCTCACCACTCTCAAATGTGGGGGCAGTCCCACAGAATCCTCAGGTTCATGTTGAAGGATCTCTGCCTTCACCTCAGCAAGGATCTCATTCCTGAGCTGGGAGTTCCCCCTTGCTTCTTTGTACCTTCCCACATGGGAGGAGAGGATTTCAGAGTAGACTTGCTTCCAGTCTGGATAGGGCAATGGGTGCAAGTGTATAACAGCAGAGATTTTGTTGTCACAGGTGGAAGACAGAAGATGAAAATTTATTGGCCCTTACTTATTTAGGCAGGTGGTTGAAAGAATGTCAGCCATCCCACTTTAGGCATTGCCCATTTTGTTTGCACATATTTGCCATTCACTCCAGTTCTGCCACCAAGTCCTGAACCAAGCATATCCCCACACAAGCCATATGTACCTGCTCCCATTCTAAATGCCACCCATCTGTTTACCATGGAACACCAGCCTTACCTTGCTTGCAAAGTCACTCCACAGCCCCATCTGCTTCTTAGCATAAGCCTCTTTTCCTGGCTCTGTTGACTGCAGAGCCCTTTGCTCCCACATTTTCTTGTGGTACTCAAACCACAGCCCAGTCCAAAGCATCTCATGCCTCACCAGTGACACTTCTTCTTTCCATCTGTCCCTTCTTGCCCTTGCTTTGAGCCAGTTGATTCTGTAAACTGTACAATACTTTTAGTAAGATATATGGAATCAAAATACACTTACATTCTTCCATCAAGCCCCCAGCCTCCACATTCAACTGGATCTTCTCACCATCTATCACCCAAAACCAGGCCAGTTTACTGGTCCCCTGTCTGAACCTGTTCTCCCCTGTCACCTCCTTACTCACTGCAAGGTCCTCTGGCAAGATTTCTTGATACTTTTCTGCCATGTTAGCATCAGGGTCCAACCTGAGAATGGCCTGCCTGGCCCTTTGATAACTTCTGACATGCTTGTTTACCCTGGCTACCACCTTTTGGATTTCCTGCTTGGTCCTGGTACCCTCCCTGGTGGAATTTGCAGTCCTGAAATTCTTTCAGTACAACATGGCCTTGTTTCCAAGGTCTGTCCTCAGTTGGTCCAGACAATCATTGGCTTGTCCAATCCTGAGTTCCCTTTCCTCTTTGAGAAGGTCATGAAGGCCCAGCTCTGTCAGTTTGGCCACTCCAATGGAAGATGGCATCCATATACTCATGAGCTCTGAAGCCAGCCCCTCAACTTCCTCTTCAAGAGCTTCCCAGTCTCCTTCATCATCATCCCAGAACTCCCTATCCTCATGTTCTTCTTCATCTGACCCACAGAATGCAGGATCATCCTGGGGAGTGAAAGTGCCATCTACTTTGCAAAATGCTTGGCCATTGTTATGGAATTTTTCAATCCTGGAAGAAAGTCTCTGTCTCTTCTCAGAGATTTGAACTTCTTCCCTAGTTGACATTGGACTGGGAAGTTGTCAGATTTCAGACCTCAGCTGATCCCTGCAAGTCTGGTCAGCAAGAAATTCACCTTCAGCTCAAGAGGGACCTCACTGTGAGTCCTCAATGCTGATTCCTTCTGCAAGCCAGGCCACTGAACCAACATTTCCAGAGGGGGACCTGGGGTTTTTCATGAGCTGCAACCACACCTCCTGAAAGGTGGGGACTAAAAAAATTATCAGACCAAGTCATCAACCCATCCATGACACCAACCTTTGTCCCCCTTCAATAAATAAATATCTAGGGCTTCCCCCCTATCTACCTCTGCCCTAAGTGCATCTGATTCCCACCTAGCAACCTTGTCAGGATCCAACACAGTAGTCAACTGCTCATAAGCCTGATTCATTTCCTCCAGACACTTGTTGGAATTCTTATATTTCTTGAGCAAGGAGGGAACTGTGATGTTGCACTTCAGGTAACCCTTTTCCATAAGCATTTAGGCTGAATAGTTTCTCCAAACCATTCAAGCTAAATGTCTCTTGGACTGAGGTCATCCCAGGGACATCCATTCATGTCCCAGGGCAAAGCACGTTTCTAGGTGCTGGATTAGATGGGATTTCCCATGTTCCCTGCCCTGGGATTTGCAATAATTTGGGACATCCCATTGTTGCCTTAGGTGTCTGGGGTCCCTTTCCCAAACAGTGCAGCCATATTAGCATTACAAATCTTGCTTCTGAGGAGAACATTGCTATCATGATCAGGCACCATCATGACCATAATATACATGTGAAGCTAGGAAAGAAATTTAGCAAGCCATACCTTGGAATGCCCTCCACAACCATCATCAGGAAGTAACATACATCCAATTCCACATGTGAAGATTAGTAATATGAGAAGCAAGCAAGCAGCTGGATATAGATTTGAACACAACAAGATGGTTTATGGTAATGTAGTGCAGTGGAGTAGCATGTGGGCCACCAAATGTCAAGTATACCAGTCCACTCACTACATCAGAATGATTAATTACTCTCTAACAGAAAATGCCCACAGTCAGACACTGACTGGCTTGATTTCACTACTACATATAATTGCCATTTCACCCTACATTGTGTATCCTCCATTCTGGTGCTTTGCTTTGAGGCTGTTCTGAGACATCCCATATACACCATTGAAAGCAAATGGGATGTCACATGGCAGCCTCAAAGGCTACTGTGGGACATCCCATCTACATCTTTGAAGGCAAAGTGGGATGTCCCATGACAGCCTCAGAGGCTATTATGGGACATCCCACCTACATCTCTGAAGGCAAGTGGGATGTCCCATTACAGCCTCAGAGGCTATGGTGGGACATCCCACCAGCACATGGTATGTCCCATGCCAGCCTCAGAGGGGCCCCACCCTCCCTCATCCTCACCCACTGTGTAGTCTGACCCATCTGATCACCCCATGCTTCCCCCTAGTACTCTCCAACCACTCCAAACACCCACTCACACTCTCAAATAATTACCAGAAGTATAACATATTTAATTAGGGAATATAGACAGGTACTTGATTAGCAATTGATAGTAGTGTCTGCATTCTGGACTACCAAAAGTGAAGTGTAATTGATTAGCAAATGTATAGCATCCCACTTTGTTGGAGACCAAAGTATAGGGTATCAACTACCAAAGTGTAGTGTGCAGTTGATTAGCAAATATTCAGTAGTCCACTCTTGGACTACCAAAGTGTAGTGAAATTAATTAGTGAATGTGTAGCAGTGTCCAGATTTTTGACTACCATGACTAGCAAATGGGTACTAGTCCCTACCAAGTGAAGTGGAGTTGTGTGGTAGTAGTGTTGACAACCAAAGGTGTAGTGTAGTGTAGTGGATTAGCAAATGTGTACTTGTGTTGACAAACATAAAGTGTAGTGTAGTTGATTAGCAAATGCATGCTTGCATTGACAAACAGAAGAGTAGTGAAATTGATTAGCAAATGTGTGGTAGTGTTGACAAGCAAAAATGTAGTGTAGTTGAATTAGTGAATGTGTGGTCATGTTGACTGCCAGAAATGTGGTGTGGTTATTTAACAAATGCATGGTGGTGTTGGCTATCAGAGGTGTGGTGTACTTGACTATCAGATGTGCAGTAGCAGTGCTGACAAACAAGAATGTTGATTGGCAAATTGTGTGGTAGCAATGTCTAACAAAATTGTGGTGTAGTTGATTAGCAAAAGTGTACTAGCATTGGGTATCAAAGGTGTAGTGTACTTGACTAGCAAATGTGCAGAAGTGCTGACAAACAAATGTGTAATGCAGTTGATTAGCAAATGTGTGGTAGTGTTGACTAACAAAAGTTGATTAGCAAGTGAGCAGTGGTGTTGACTAGTGTTTCATTATTGTTGTGTTGTGTACACTTTTGATTACCAACAGTGTAGCAAAGTCTGCTTTTTTGACTACCAACTAAGTGTAGTGTTTATAGTTTTTGATTAGTGAAATGTTGGGTACACTTTTGATTATCAAAAGTGTCATATCTATTAGTGTGTGATTAGTGAAGTGTGGTGTGCACTGTTGATTACCAACACTGTAATAAACTTTGCTTTTTCAACTGCCCAGGATGTGCAGTGTTTATTAGGGTTTAATTAGTGAAGTGTAGTAAACTTGGCATTTTTGACTACCTAATGAGTTCAGTGTTTATTAGTGTTTGATTAGTGAAGTGATGTGTACACTCAAAGGTGTTGTAAACTTCACATCTTTGACTACCTATGATGTGAGTAGTGTTTATTAGTGTTTGATTAGTGAAGGGGTGTATACACTTTTGATTGCCAAAAGTGTTGTAAAAGTCTGCATTCTTGACTACCTAATAAGTGTAGCATTTATTGGTATTTCATTAGTGTTGTGGTGTGTACACTTTTGATTATCAAAAGTGTAGTAAAGTCTGCTTTTTTGACTACCAACCAAGTGTAATGTTTGGAAGCATTTCATTAGTGTTGTGGTGTGTACACTCTTGATTACCAAAAGTGTAGTAAAGTCCGCTTTTTTGACTACCAACTAAGTGTACCATTTATTGATGTTTCACTAGTGTTGAGGTGTGTACAGTTTTGATTACCAAAAGTGTAGTCAAGTCCGCATTTTTGACTACCAACTAAATGTAGTGTGTGGTCGTGGTTAATTAGTGCTGTGGTGAGTATACTCTTGATTACCAAACATGTAGTAAAGTCCACTTGTTTGACTACCAACTAATATTTGTAGTGTTTGGTAGTGTTTCATTAAGGTTGTGTTGTGTACACTTTTGATTACCAAAAGTGTAGTGAAGTCCGCTTTTTTGACTACCAACTGAGTGTAGTGTTTATTAGCATTCCATTAGTGTGGTGGTGTGTACACTTTTGCTTACCAGAAGTGTAGTAAACTCCGCTTTTTTGACTACCATCTAAGAGTAGTGTTTTCATTAGTGTTCAACTAGGTATTTCCTAATCAATTTTCGCATTTTTGACTACCAACAAAAGTGTACCTTTGATTACCAAACATTGTAGTAAACTTACATATTTCATTAGCAAATCCAAAGTCTCCTTGATTAGTAAGCAGGTTCCCCCTTCCCTGCAGCCTAGGCCTTTCCCACATTGTGGCTGTGTCATTCATTGTGCCTAACTGCCACTTCCTCTCACTCCGCTTTTTTGATTATGTAAGCAAAAATGCGGCCTTGCCTGCCTTATTTCTGCCTCACCACAACCATGTTCTAATGTATCCAAAAATCAATTTGGTACACTGTAGTCCTTAGGCCTACACCTAAATCTGATCCAATTTAAGTTATTACATGGTTGTACAAGTAAATAGGGCAAAAATGCGAAATCTGTTCCCCAATTTGCAATTCTTGACATATTGCCATGAAGCCTTCAACCCATACCCACCCTACATATGGTTACAACATTGTAAATTTCCAAATCCTCACAGAAACCCCCTCTTGAGATATAATCAGTTCTCCTCCTCCTCCCCTGTATGTGCTTTAGGCTTGCATCCTGACTCCTGTGATGAATTCTGCTGCCCTGGATGGATGGAGGGTACAGGGAAGCATTTGGGTGGTTTAGTTGCCAGATAAGATGTGAGTCCACTTTTTCACCTTTTTCTTCAGAGGGTTACCAACCATATACCTTTTTCCATCAGACAAAGCCACATCCAACTCTGGCTTGTTCATTTTCATATGCTGAGCAGTGAAGTTCCCATCTATGACATATTGCCTCATGATAGTATCCCTGAAGGCAGTTGGAATCCCAATTGAAATGGATCACACTCTCTTACCTGTCATAGTGGACTTTCCAGTCTGCTGGCAAATTAACACCTGGTTGGGGGCAGGCAGGGCAGAAGAGAGCAAGTCCTCCATCCCCAGGATCCTGCTCCATATCATGCCCAAAGCCAAACCATTTCCTGTGTTTCAAATCCCTCCACAGCTGAGAAACCCTCATCAGCTCCCTGTATCTATTGTAATGAGCCAAGAAAACAACATGAACATTAGCCAACCAATTGAAAAATTCACTCAACTGGTACCCTTTTAGGAAATGCATTGTTTGTGAACCTTTTGAGTTTCTGATAGAAGCTCATAGCAGAAGTCTTGCACTCCAAAGCATCTATCAAAAAGTGATCCAGCACATCAAAGGTGAAGGCAGTCTTGGGCTTGGAAATGCTGGCTGGGAAGAGTCTCTGTCTAAGCAAGTCAGGGTGACAGTCATTTGGATTAGAGCCAGGGAAATTGCACACAGAAACCTCATGAGAAAAAATCCCCTGGGTTTGCACAATGGTCATCTGGAACCAGGAAGACCTCCTGATGGCCAGGTCATCAGAATGCCTGTCCAATAAAATGTCACTGACCTGTGATTGGGAGGTTCCTCCCCAGTCATATAGCCTGACTCATCTGGATCAGGATCTGAGCAATTTTGAGGCTATGTGCCACAAGAAGCCCAGTTCCAGGTAGGCTCATAGTGAGTACCATTCCACATTTGGACCTTGTGAAAGGGGAGGTTCCTGTGAGCTTTGACAGCACAGGGGCCACACCAGGCATGGACACCAGTGCAGGACATGCACCAGACACTTCCTTCTGCCTCTTCACACTGCTCACAAATTCCTCCCTTGGCCAGCTGTTCCCCCTCCAGAATAACATTGAGATACTCTGTTCTCCAAGGCAGCCACTCTGTGACAAAGTCATTTTGACTCTGGAAGGAACTTTTTAATGGTGGACCAGCCCCAAATCAGATTATGCACCTTTGTGTGCCTTCTGGACTGGGGGGGATCATCTGCATCATTCCAGTCAGAGTTAGGGATGTCAAGAGAGTTGGGAAAGTCAGAGAAGTTGAGATTTTGGGAGGATGCCATGGTTGTTGGAGTTTGTGGAGTGGAAGGCAGACTGCCAGATGGGAGCTAGAGGTGCCTAGCATCCACTTCTTTGTGGGTGAGCTTTCCCCTTCTGGTCTTGGTGGGCTGGAAAATGTACAAAGCACCTCTACCAGAGGTTTTCACAGGACTTTGGACCATCTTCAATGCATGCTCCCCAGGATCAATACAACACATGGGTAATGCTCTGGATGTACAATGTTGACTCATAAACTCTGACTGACATCAGCCAAGATGCTCAGCCAAGTACATACACTAATTCTGTAAAAAAAATCCCTAAGAGATCCTTTTGTTGGGTGAACATTGGCCTAGCCAGTCCAAATCTATTGTGGATAGCATCCTTCATGTAGTGAGCAAGTGCTATCCTTTCCCCTTTCTCCCACTTTGGGACAGAGTGGGTGAGGAGTTTTCCAGCAAGGAAAACCATGGTGCCTGGCTGATAACACAATACAGTGCCTAATTCAGATATATGAAATTGGGCATCATGAGTTCCCAGGCTTACTACCAAGTCAAGCAGAGATGGTGCAGAAGCCTGGTCCTGGTGGGGAGGAGTCTCTTGATTGACTATGACATCTATGCCAAGATAGATGGAAGGCCACCTCACAGGGCAAGGGGGTTGGGTGGTGACCCAGTGCTGCTTGGCAGAGACAGCCTCCTTGCCAACTCAGGCAAGATCAGGCAGGACAATTGCAGCAATGGTGTTCCAGAAGTCCTCTGCATAGGTAATATCTCTGAGCCATTGTCTTACTGCTGGCTTTTTGAGAGAGGAACTTTCATAGACCTGGTCCTCCAATCTCTGAGGGTCAATTAGTCTCCAAAAATATTCCTAGAGAACATGGGGGAATACCATATGAGCCTGCTGGAAAGTGGCTGGAGAATTCATGAGCCTGCCATGACCAAATTTCTCATTGTCATCCTCCTCAGGCACATGTTTATGGCCAAACCTCCTTTTAGATGGACCACCAGTCTTGGAACACTGCATGAGACTGTCTTTCAAAGGGATATGGATCTCATTGAGGTGTTCCTACTGATGAATCAATACAAGGTGATGGAGGGGGAGGAGAGAGGATCACCACTCTTGCAGGAGGGATGATGCCTGGGAGATACCACACCAACACCCTGCCATGGACATCCAAAATGGTGGCAGGGTCAGAGATGTGCCCCCACTGGGGATGTGGGAAATATTTTGTCTTGTCTATGACATTTCTCATAGGTTCAGCAAACCAATCAATGTCCCATTCTGTTAGATCTTCCCCTAAACTTCAGGGCATGGACTTTGATTTCTCATCAATAAGGACTCACAAGGGTTGAGGATTGCATAGGAAATGACCAGGGCAGTCAGCTTCAGCTCCTGGCAGGAAATGGAAGCTGGGGGAAGGCCATATGCCTCTGGAGGTTGGTCAACTGAGACCTAACTCTGAGTCTATGATAGGGTGTCAAGCAGGGTTTCCATATACCAATGACATTGTTGCCATTACCTTGGCTTCTGGAGCTCATATTGTTGTACTACTGCAGATGCAGAGAGTCTGGAACCTCCAAGTACAGATGATAGGGTGTGATGCACCAAGGCAGAGAGGGCTTGATCAGTGGCTGAGGCAGCATTCATCATGGAATTTGAATCCAGGGTAATGATGTATAGGCCCTGGTAAGACAGATGGCACACACAGCTAAAAATTTTAAGCTGGGAAACCCCATTAAGAAAGTGTGCCTGAGCCCTGACTTATTTAAGCACAAAATAATTAGGGTTAGGGTTAGAACCCTTAAACTTCAAAAAAAGACAGCATATACAAAGCAGCTCAGTCACATTTCAAGACTAAGATACATGCAAAAACCACCAACTACAAATTGTATTACAATTTTACACTACAAAAAAATAGTTCCAAAGGGAACTGAGCCTCTGCTGCCTTCCTGAGGGGGCCCTCCCCCAGGAAGACAGTAAGTACTTGTGAAACAAAGATCTCATATTCAACAGAAAACACCCCATACAAAACAATGGACAATTCTAAGGCACAGGAATCAGTACCCATGAAGGACAAAAATAAAAACATACTTGAAGTTCATCCATAAGCACTACACATTAGATGAATCAGCAAAGCAATGCAAGAGATATGAGCCTCATACCTAGTCCAAATCACTCAACCAGCATAGTAAAATGTAGACACCAACAACCATGAATTCTGTCACTCATATGCTGACTTGCACAAGCAAGCACAGACATAATCATATGGGTGACCCACCTAAATGGGCACATGCACATCCATCAAATCCAAAATAATCAGCTGACCTGTTAACACAGGCAGACTGAGTGACACAGTCCAAACATGCAGGCCAGCTAAAGCTAGCACAGCACAATCCATCAAATCTGAAGTACTATGCTGGCCTGCACAAGCAGGCACAGACACATCCACCAAATATGGAGAGGCTTGCCCACATAGAGCAAACCAAATGCCATGGATAGCAAGCTGGCTTACACTAGCAAGCACAGACTTGCATCAACCATACCCCCCATACCAACAATGTGCTGGCCAGGTACATAGCAGACATGGGGCTACCATCCCTGCCATGCACAGCTGTAGCCTGCACACAACAAAGACAGTACCTGCAAGCTGTGAGTAGGGTGACATCTCTCCCACATGAAGCAACAGCTGGTATAACATGACATTGAGTACATAACTAACATGCAGCAAGGTGACACTACCAAACACATGATCAACTTATACTAGTATGCAAAATGTTACAGTGAGTGAAAAAATGTGTGCAATGTTTGGCTGATTTGTACTAAGTCCAGTGTAGCACCATGAGGCATGGGAATCCTGCTTAGCCTTGGTGAGATAGATGGTAGCACTGACCCCCAGCTACAAAATGGTCCCAGGGTCATGTGATTTGGTGCAGTAGTCCTTGAGATATGTCAATTATAAAACAGGTACATCATTGCACATGTTTATTCACTTTTGAAAAGTGAGGGGTATCTAAGGGATATCAGTACTTGGTATAGCCTCCTTTTGCTTTAAGCACTGCCTCAACCCTCCTAGGCATGCTCTCAATCAACTTCCAACACTCCTCAGCTGGTATATTGTTCCATTCCACCTGAGTCCTCTCCCACAACTCCAATATCCCCTTGGGAGGGTGCTCATACTCTGCAAGCCTCCTCTTGAGGTAACCCCAGGCATGTTCTATGGGGTTAAGGTCAGGGGACTGTGCAGGCCATACCATGGTCCTAAAATCCTGCTCTTCTAGCCACTCCTTGACCTGCTTGCAGGTGTGCTTGGGGTCATTGTCCTGCTGGAAGATGATGTCAGGAGGATGGAGACCATAATATTCAAGGGACTCTTGTAGTTCATCCTTCAAAATTTGAAGGTATAGGTCCCCATCCATCCTACCATCAATCTTGGTAGCATATCCAACACCCTCCCAAGTCATACAGCCCCACATCATCAGAGAACCTCCTCCAAACTTCAGTGTCCCCTCTACTAGCCTATCACTCAGCTTCTCCCCTGGCTTTTTCCATGCCCATTTGTGCCCATCTGACCCCAGGCGATTAATTTTAGTCTCATCAGACCATACCACCCTCTTCCAGTCCTCCAAAGTCCAATCTTTGTGGGCATAGGCAAAGTCTAACCTTGCCTTGCGATGCTTGGCAGAGAGGGTAGGTCATTTTCGCTTTACCACAGCCTTCATACCAGTCTTTTTCAGGTGCTGGCAGACAGTATTTGGGTGGAGAGGTTGGTTGATAATATTGGTGAGGGTTTTGGTCACCTGCACAGTGTTTTCTGCCTTCTGAGTTGAGATGAGGTGGATGGCATGGCAGACATTAGCAGGGGAGAGCTTGGATGGATGACCTCCAGTGGACTTTTGCAGGCTGGAACGCTCCTTGGAATGAAGTCTAGAGATGGTGGAGTGATGTAGGCCAGTACTAGAGGCAGTAGAAGCAGGAGAATGACCAGAATCAAGCATAGTCAGGATAGTATTCCTTTGGGTGGCAGAGAGAGATCTCATGGTGGTAAAGGTTGGGAATAAAGAAGTGTGTGAACATATTCAAACTCAGACATAATGTTTATGTGTGTATCTTTGTTTGTAGGACCAAACAACCACAATTATTCCTTTATTTCCCCCAGATTCTACTGCCAAACCAAAAGTGAATAAACGTGTGCAATGATGTACCTGTTTTATAATTGACATATCTCAGGGACTACTGCACCAAATCACATGACCCTGGGACCATTTTCTAGCTAGGAGTCAGTGCTACCATCCATCTCACCAAGGCTAAGCAGGATTCCCACGCCTCATGGTACTACACTGGACTTAGTACAAATCAGCCAAACATTGCACACGTTTTTTCACTCACTGTAGTTAGTGGTTGGAGGCTTGGCATCTGACACTTACTGATGCCACCTTGCACTGAATCATCCCCTAACAAAGAAGAGCACAGACAGATCCCTACACATCTGAGAGTATATGATCATTTAGTTGCATATGGATTGTCGATACCCATGGTAGGCTTACCTTGAGTTGGCATGCATGAGGGGAGACAACTAGGTGATGACTGGGCAAGACAACAAATGCCAAAGCATCAGGGCCAAGTGCAATGACAGATGCCACAGCCAAGTGTAACAATGGACACCATGGCAGAGCAAGATTTGGGAAGATGTGGCACCACACACTTAAGTCAGTGTAAGCAGGAGTCATCTATCTTGGGAAACATGAAGTGACTAGGTTCAACATACTGAGAACATTTCACTTTGTGCAGCCAAAGATCCCCTGTGGAGGGGGAAAGAGGGGCTGGATGTGCAAATGATAGAAAAAAGGCAGTGAAGGAAGGAAATGGGAGAAATGTATGTGCAGTGGTGCATTTGCCATATACCCATGATGTGTTTGGTCATGTTTGACAAGCATGTGACCTGAAAAAATTTTGGCAATTGCATGAGCATTGATAATTTTAGCATCTGAACATTGGTGATGTCAAATACAGACACTGGTCACTTCCAAACATTATATGTATCACATGACTAATTCTGATATTATGGTAATAGATGTAGTACCTCTTTTTTTTCCTCATCACCCTTCTCCTGCTCATGATGTTCAACTGCTCACTCTCACCCCACAGCATCAGTGCATGTGCAGCCATCCCCACCACCATAAAGGTAAGCTCACTAGCCCACCCATCATGTTGCCCCCCTGACATCCTCCTCTAGCTATCATCAATTGATCAGCACATGCACAATCACCCCACCAGCATAAAGGTAAGTTGTCCCCATCACCCATCCATCTTATCATGTGCATCCCACTAATGACACCCTCACACTATCACCAAACACCCCACATGTGCACAGTCACCCCCACCACCACACAGGTAAGCCCCATCACCCATCATCCTGTCATGTGCCCCCCACTGACAATGTCCTACCACTGTCACCAAAACACCCTGCATGTGCATGGTCACCCCCACCACCACACAGGTAAGCCCCATTATACCCATCATCTTGTCATGTGCCCCTCACCAACAATGTCCTTGTGCTGTCACCAAAACACCCCACATGTGCACAGTGGACTCGCCAGACCTGCAAATGCTGCCTGTGCCCTGTGCCAAACTGGGTGGCTAGATGGCTCTGTTATGTGCTGCACTGGCGCTTCTATGTACAAGTATTACTTGGACCCCTGACACCCCAAGTCACTCTGCCCTCACCTCTGACCTCCCAGTCCCCACTTTCCTGTTACATGTGCCCCCCAAACACATGCAAACCTCCAGGTTCACTTCTCTACACTCCTTGCTCACCCTTGTCACTCCAGCCCTTGTCTCCACCTTCTGATTTGGTCTCCTCTCTTTCCTCCTCATCCTCTTCTGCTGCCCATTGCATCTCTGCCATCTCCATACCATCCTATGGCATGAACAACCTTAACCTCCACATGTGTACCAGCCTGCTGATGGGGAGTCCTTCCAACATTGCAAGTTTGTACAAGTTTCCCACTTGTCCTACTATTCACCTTGGTGCTGACCACCTTGTCAGCAATTTCCTTGTTGTGGACAGCATTGTTTCCTGCATAGCATCATGCACTTGTACCAGTTGCCCCACTTTGAACATGATCTCTCCTGTGGCAGAGTGTAATACCCATTTGTCAAGCAGAGCTTTTCTCCTCACTGCATGTAACATGGCTTGTGCTGCCCCATCCAGTTGCTGTGGCTCCATATATGCCAGCTGTACATCAACTGCTTTTGTTCCCAATTCTGCTGTTGCCTCTGCCTCCAGTGTTCACACCATATTGACCACCAAGCCTAACAGCAGCTCCTTTGGTGAGAGTTGGAACACTGGTACAATGTATTCATTCATCTGCCTTATGGCATCCTCAAAGCAATCTGGCCATTCCCTCATTACCTCACTGGTTCTCATCCTGTCTTCCCTTTCTTTTCCTATCTCCAGCCCACACAACTGCCTCAACCTTCCCAGCAACTTGCCATTCACATTTTCCACCAGCCCATTAATCCATGGCACATATGCTGCCACCATGTGGTGCATTGTTCCATTTGCCTCACACCACACTTTGACCTCTCTGTTTTTGAAGTGTGATCCCCCATCTGTCATGAAGGTCTCCAGAGCTTTGAACATTTGGGTTATGGTTTTCAATCTGTTGATGGTGGTTTTTGCCATGCTGTGGGCTTTGATTTTGAACCCCCAGATGTACTGTGAATACATGTCCAGTATGAGTAGTACCATGTGGTAGCCTCCTTTTCCCTTTGGCATGGAGAGGTAATCTGCCACTATGAGTTCAAATGGGTGATGTTGTGTGATTGGGTACAGTAGGGGATGCAGGTGCATTGACCCAAAACCTTTACACTGTGCACACTGCAGCAGTGCTTGTCGAATTGACTGGTCCAATCAAGGGCTGTAAACCCTTGTCCATCAGTTTCATTTTTACTAGGTCCCTACCCCAGTGCCCATTTGCCTTATGCTCATCCTCTGCCATCACAATTGCTTCTTTTTGCATGACACACTCTACCCTTGGTCATGCCCACAGTGACTTTGTTGTGTAGACTTGCCACAACTTGTCCCAAGAAAGTTGCATGTGTGGTAATGGCATATAATACCTATTAAGGACACAAATTCACACCTGCACTATAATGCATGCTAATGGCACCCAAGAAATATGGGAATGACTCCAGAAAAGGAAATTCTATAGGCAATATTATTCACTTTAAGCCTGATTGTTACATAAATTAACAGATATTTGATGCAATCTGACCAAAACTGTCCATTATAATGGCATGTGCCTCATTACACATCACTTACAATGTGCCACCATGATAATGGTGTGAATAAAATTTGTGACACTGTCCATCCTCCACATGGTATCCCTCTGCTCTGTGCTGAGCCCTGTGCCTGGTCTTGTTGCTTGTGCCATCTTGACATTGTAGATCGCTTTGACAACCTCTAGGAACAAAGGTTCATCAGTAAAACATTCTCTTAATGCCTTGAGTTGTGTGTCTGCCTTGATCATGAACAGATCATTCACAATTCCCCTTTCTGACTCCCAATCCTCATTGACTGTCCACTCACTGCCATTGCCTGCTTTCCTGGGCTTGTCCATGCCCATTTGGCTTAGCACATCTGTGGCTGCATTGGCTTTGCCTGGTCTGTGCTGTATGTCAATGATCTGGTGGGTAGATATACCATCTCACCACCTGGCATGTGTAGAAGTAGAATCTGTAGAATACTTAGTAGTCACTAAGTAGAAACTACAGTAATATGAAAATTGTAAGTGCATGCTATGTGCTTATGTAATACAGCAGCTATGCAACAGCACACCATTGATCTAATAACTCCAACACTCCCCCTCAAGTGGTAGTGCATGTAGACACTCAAAATAAGAAACAGGTAAAATGAAAAATACCTGTATAGTAGCAACTTTGCAGAGGTAACATTAGATATGATTTTGTGGTGCAGTCAGGCTTGGCCTGTGGTCTGAGGTGTGGCACTTCATGTGCACAAGCATAGTTGCCTGATTTGGCAAGTCATGTGGTGCACATGGTCAATGCATCATCACTTCATTGATTGCAATGCTCGGGGTCATCCCCACTGTCTCTGGCATGTTGTCAGTGATCGCTTGGCTTCATATTGTTGTTGGTAGGCTTTCTGAACTTGGTAATAAGGTCCTGGCATGTGCCAATGCCCTCTCAATGATGTGGGATTGGCCATATTGCATTACCAAGTCATTGGTGGGCATTTTTGGCCTTTCAAGTCCTACTGACATTTCTAGCATTGAATTTGATTCTTCCTTGGTGATGTTTCAGTCGAATCAATGTGGGGGAACACTTTCTGCAGGTAGCAGGTGGCCTTGGTGACACTGGTGAGCCACTGCACAAGTTCTGGCTCCAGTATGCATGTTGACTCCCTGCAGCCAGCAGTGTTGCTTTGACTCATGCTGAGTCAATGCTTCCACTGCTTGTTGTGCCATCTCCACCATTGCTTCATTTGCCATCATCACCAGCCATCTCCCCCTCAACATCTTTGGTAGCAGACTCCTTGTCTGTGCTTGCCAGTCCTCCAAAGGTAACATGTTGATTTGGGGTCATTGTCATTGCAAGTGGTGCATTTCGCCATAGGGATATGTTGGCATCTCCAATGCCTACTCACTTCCATGGTGTATCATGGTCAGATGACTCATTTTCCAGCTTTCAAGGTGAGTCTTGAATCTCTCCCTTTGTTTGACACGTTCTGATGTTCTGATGTTTGTTGCTAGCTGTCTTCATGCCATATGTGATACTGACTATGACTGTTTCACTGCTTGACATGTTCATATGGATACCCAGACTGTCTGTTTCATTGCTCAATGTGATTGCATAGTTCCCCAGGCTATCCATTTCATCTCCATGTGTGCCAGCATTGTCATTGCAGGTCTGTGGTACTGCTGTAACTGTTTCTTCATCATTTGACATGCTCAGAGTGTCTGTTGGGTGTCTTGGTCCATCCTCATGGCTGCTTGGCTTGTCTGTGTGCCTGTTTGCAGCTGGGTTCATAGCATCCCTAAAACTGCTCAGGTGAATAAAGTGAGGATGGTCCACAACATCAAGACCCACCACTGCTGTCCACTCCAATCAACTAAAGTGGTGGGGACCATGCCATTGTACTTGTTCATCATGAGGTTTATGGCAGCAAAATATTCAAACATGTTAGACTGTGACAAGAGGACTTCATCTGGAATGATGCCAGCCCAAACTGGGTAGTATGTTGCAACACTGAAGAAGCTGTTGTGTGCATTCAATGTAGGTGCAGCGAGGCCCCTACTAGGAGATTTGAGGGAGGAGAGGTCAGAGAGGTGTAGAGGGTTGCTGGAGAGGTGTCAAGGGTCACTGGAGAGGTTTCAAGGGTTGAGAGGAGTGAGGCAAGGGGAGACTTAGGAGTGTGGCAGGCAAAGTGATGACTAAGCATGCAAGGTGTTTGGGTGTGAGAGTCACTTGGAAAAAAGAACCCTTTTTTTTACTGTGCATTCATTGTAGAGTGAGTAGCCCAAGTTGAGGGCAAAGCTCAAGTGTCTGTGTCTCTGCTGCATATATTCATTTAATGGCTCTTCTCAGTGTTGAATTCTAAGTCCAGTTCTCATTTTCAGTCACCAACTTAGTACCTGAGCTGTCTGGGTTTCGAGAACCCTCTTCAAGGATGAAACAAGACTTGCAACACTTCTTTTCTCTGTTTTCCCCAGTCTCTTGATCTAATTCCTTACATCTGGAGCCCACTGTGAGGGGGTTCTTTGTTAATCCAGCACCAGGTGCTAGCTCCACAGAATCACCACATGTACAGCCAATGAAATGAGTGGTACACTATGACATGAAGCAAGGGACACAAGAAGCTACTGGGCAGATGACAGGTCCCACAGAAGTTATGTGGCACCAGAAAGGGTGCTGACAGGCATGGATAGAAGGTGGACTTACCACAAGGAGTGCTACAAGGGCAGAGGACAAGAGTATGGACATTTGAGCCTGCATGACATTTATTCTAGGAACCACCCTGTCACATGCTCTCAGTCTCATTCTAGAAGACATGCACAGGGAAGCTCATATTCATATCCAGTGCAGCAGTCTCAGGAGCACTCCCCTCCTCAGTCAAGCAGAAGATCCCCATCTCAAAACCACCACCACCATCTTGTTGATTCATGCTATTACCCTTGTGCAGGGTCTCATTCTTATGGTAGATCCTCGTATGGGCAGGGTGAGACACACAAATACTTCCCTGAATCTACCAGATTGAGGAGCAAGGAGAGAGAGATGCTAGGTATGAGGGATGAGCAAGTTAGAAGGTCATACTCACAAGAGCACAGGGATGAGAGAGGAGAGCAGTATTGTGGAGCGATGGAGCCATATCACAGGCATGAAAGATCAGAGGGGAAAATGGTCCTCGAGATGTTAAGTCGAGGAGCCACAGACTCTTGCACACCAGAGCCACTCAATGGGATGCCTAGTCAAAGATCAAGCAAGACACCAAAGTTCTTGGGCAAGGCATGAGACTTCATAACATACATGAACAAGATCCAGTATCTATGCCAGTCAGCAGGGTGCAGAAGTGAGAAGGAGTGGATCAAGTGGACATACTGGTACCTAGATGAAGACACTGCATCCATGTGGAGTAACATCCTAGGATGGAGGATGATGGAGTGGAACAACTTCATCACAAAGCTGGTAGGCCTGTACCCTGGGGCCTCGAAACTGGGAAAGGAGTTCATCAGGGAGGACTTGTATGACCTTGCAAGGGTGCAGAGGAAGAGGGATTTTGAGACAGAGGAAGATCTCAGCGAGTACCTCCACAGGTACAAGGTGATCACTCAGTACCTCTACTCAAAAGGCAAGATCATCCCAGCTGACTACAACAGTTACATCTCAAAGGTCTCAATCCAGAGTTGAAGCAAGAGGTGTTGACGAACCTGAAGCTTCATTATGGTATACATTTGCATGATGATCCCTGGCCTTTGAGATATGTGGTGGACAAGCTGAAGTTCCTCATTAGGGATCAGTTCAAGACACAGAGGAGTAGGGCTTCAAGGATGAGAGAAGTGCAGCCCTCAAGAGGTGAGGAAGCAACCAAGGTTAGGCAGGATCTGGCTCAGAAGCAGCTGCAGGTACAAGCAGAGGTCGAGGTGCAGAGGCCACTGTCCTACCAGGATAAGGACCGGACTCATTCTACTGAGAGTTCCATGAGGGCAGAAGTTGGCTTGCATCAGGAAGGCTACAGTGATTCAGACACTAGCATAACAGAGGAGGTTATCTCCTTCACATATCAGGATGAAGAATGGCCAGATACTCACCAGTTAATAATTGATGTTCAAGGGTCAAGCTCAGCATCAGTGCCAGCAGTGCTGACAGCCCAGATTGAGCAGACTTTGACAGATGACAAAAGCAAGCCAGACTATGACTCTGCTGTGGTTGAAGAAGAAGCATCAAACATGCTGGTACTGAGTGTGGAGTATGAGGTGACGAGAGCCCAAGGTTATCAAGGCTTGTCAGTGCCACTGTCACTCATAGAGGTGGAGCTTGCAGATCAGGTCATGACCAAAGGGATTCTGGATAGTGGATCACAGGTGGTCACCTTGAGGAAAGAGATAGCAGAGGCACTACAGCCTCCTATTGATGAGGAATGCTGTGTCAAGATGGAGAAGCAAGGAGAAGATGAGGTATTGGCATTGATGATGTTATCAGAAGTTTCAAGGGTTGAAGCACAGGTTTCAAGCAAGATAGAGAAGTGAGGAGTTGGTGAGGAGTTGGTGTCAAGGATGTTATCAGAAGTGTCAAGGGTCAAAGAGCAAGATTCAAGTGAAGAGCAAGCCATGACAAGAGATCAAGGCATGGAAGCTATGAGTTCAAAGGTGGAGGGTGCATTATGAGAGTGGGAAGACTGGAATGAGAGAGATCAAGTCAGGGTCAATCAGTGAGACACAAGTGAGGGAGAGAGGGGAGGCAATGCAAGCCCCCTGGATATTCATGAGGAGGATGCTGAGTCCTCAGGTTTACCTTTATGCTCATTTGTGGTTGGGCTGCTGACCAATGTTGTGCAGGAGAGCAGTCTGATTGCCCATGTCCTCAAGTACAAGTTCATAGTCAAGAAAGTTTGCCCAGTTGCTAGAGAGAGGACTGAGAAGATTAGAATGGAAAGAAAAATGATAGGAGAACCACTGACTGACCTGTTACAATTGCCAGTGTGACTCCTCAAAGGGGAAATGGATGGGGAGTTGACAAAGGAACAAAGCAACACCTTTGATTGGGACCCTGGCAGACTCTTAGCCCAAAGGTTGAGGGCCAGTCAAGTGGCTCAAACAGGCTTGTAAGACCATGCTTGCTGAGGGATTGTGTTAAGAAATTGTCTGATAACAGAAGGAATGGAAAAGAGAAAAGCCCAGGTGAGAGTGTTTATACCATACCTTAGTAAATGGTTATGCATGTCATTGTGCAATGATGTGTGAGAGTTGCAAGGTTCAAGATGTGAGCTTGCAGTTTAGTGAAATAAAATCACACCTAAGTTCCTTTTGTTTAATTGCTGCAAGAGCAGAGTATATTTGGCACTGATAATGAGTTACAGGATGTATATTGAAGCCATCAAAGCTTTGTGACATGAGGAGACGAGCATGGGGTGATGTACCTATGACACAAGCTCAGTAACAAGCTCTGTGCTTACCAAAGACCTTCTTGGAATGAAGACAAGAGGGCAAGGAGGATAGATGAGTGAGGCGAGGGTGTATGAGAGGGCAAGATGACAGACAAAGCAACTTCTTTGAGTGTCAAGGAAGGGTTCAAAGGAAGAGGGGAAGCTGAGGGAGACAAAGCATCTGGCATGAGCATGTCATCAGCTGGAAGGTCTGACATGTCATGGAGACTCACATTTACAGCAGGGAGGGAGTGGGTGGGGTGCCAAGAATGTAGGTGGACATGAGAGGAGCAAGGGGTGGTGATGAGGGGGTGATGTGCAGGGGCTCAACAGTGTCTCGAGGGGAAGTCCACAAAGGACATTAGCAGTGATGGGGACAGGTGATGGCTATGAAGACACACCTCCAGCCCAGCTAGCCCAGCCAGTAACTTCTGGCTCTCAGAGGAGCCCCTACCATCAAGACCAGCTGGTGAAGAATGGTCAGCACATGGTCAGCATCCTCCAAGGGGACAAACATGGAATTTCCAGGTCATTGGGAAAAGGTGCAGTGCGAGGAAGGGGCAGCAAGGGCATGGGAAGGGAAGTGACGAAGATCAACAATAGTTCCCCAAATCAGGAATATGCAAACAATGTCACATCAAGCTGCAAGTGTGCACAACAAGACCTTCGAGCAGCTCGACCAAACCTCATATAGATCTATTTTCTTTGTTTTGTTTTCTATCTGCTCTACACTATGGACTGATGACTCATTACAGGAATGCAAACCTTTGAAGTGAGGCTTCGAGCCTCTGTTGTATAGACTGCCCCATGAAGTTTGGTGCCTCGAGGGCATTTCCCTCAATTACTCTCTCTGCTTTGAAATAGATCCCCTTTGGCTAAGTGTCACATCTCAGTACAAATAGCTGATTACTTGTTACAGGGATGAGAGCCATCAAGGAGCATACTACGAGAGATGGTCTAGGCTCAAGCAGCCTTTGAGATGTCTTGTGAAGATAGTAAGTACAGATCCCATCACTTCAGAATCATGCAGGTTGCAGCTCGAGGCAGCCACATTCAGTAGTGGAGCCAGCGAGACAGGAGTTCAAGATTTAGTGGACCAGGCCAGCATCTGAGGGGCTAAATATATATATATTTAAGTCTTTCTACTCTATGTGAGGTGCTAACTACTCCACCCAGGTACTTGAGGAGGTCAAGGACTTGTCAAGTAAGCTGTCCAAGGCTTGGGCAGCCCAGTAGCATGTATTCGATGGCTTCAAGTTCTCCCTTGATCCTCTCAATGTGGTGCCCCATGTGAATGGAGGCCTCAGGAGTCTGTCAAGGGCATCAAGGATAGTCTGAAGGCCATTTGACTCTGAGACAAGGGCAGGTAGAGGCTTCATACCCTTCACAAGCTGCTTTGCTGTCAGGATCAAGCATGTTGGAGGGGTTTGTGGTCTTCTTAGTTTCGAGATGAGGCAAAGGGTGATGACCGAGGACAGTTGCAATCTAAAGCCCCCATCAGATGTAGGTGCAGCGAGGCCCCTACTAGGAGATTTGAGGGAGGAGAGGTCGGAGAGGTGTAGAGGGTTGCCAGAAGGGTGTTGAGGGTCACTGGAGAGGTGTCAAGGGTCGCTGGAGAGGTTTTGAGGGTTGAAGGAGTGGTTTTGAGGGTTGAAGGAGAGGTTTTGAGGGTCAAGAGAAGTGAGGCAAGGGGAGACTTAGGAGTGTGGCAGGTGAAGTGATGACTAAGTGCACAAGGTGTTTGGGTGTGAGAGTCACTTGGAAAAAAGAACCCTTTTTTTTTACTGCACACTCATTGTAGAGCAAGTAGCCCAAGTCAAGGACAAAGCTCAAGCATCTGTGTCTCTGCTGCATATATTCATTTAATGGCTCTTCTCAGTGTTGAATTCTAAGTCCAGTTCTCATTTTCAGTCACCAACTTAGTACCTGAGCTGTCTGAGTTTCAAGAACCCTCTTCAAGGACAAAATGAGACTCACAACACTTCTTTTCTCTGTTTTCCCCAGTCTCTCGATTACATTGATGTAAGGTTAAAGTCATGGAACATGAGCTTGCTGGCATCCCACATCAAGTCCAAGATACCCACACAGATGCTAGCTGCAGTTTGGCAATGGGCTGTGGTAGCCATAGAATTAGAGTCTCCATAGAGGTCTGCCAGCAGTGTATGTGCCCTATCTGGAAAGTGGAAAGACATATGAGGGATAGTTCCAGAAGAGAGGTTAGGAAATGTGTGCTCTCACAGAGGATGCTGTTGAGACATAGGTATCATGTTCTTGATATTGTACATGCAAAGGCCAGGATTGCCATACTGAGGGACCATTTCAAATCTGGCCATGAAGTCCCATCTGCTTTCTGCAGCAGAAGCAAGTTCACCATGTAGGGCTTCCATTTGTTGCTGCATGAGAGGTGTCCCAAGCATGGGGTCATTCACAGTGAGGTAGTCTGGGGATTGAGTGGAAGTTGAGACCATGACCCTCCACATATGGATACAGGGCTAACCTGTGAGATATGACTATGGATGAGGTGCAGTGTTGTTAATGGCATAGCAGGCCAACATATAGGACTGGTTCATATACAGGCTCATAATCTCAGTAGTGTGATTGTTGGCCCACCATGCCAGTCCAATCTACATGGGTTGGATTAAACAAAGACTCCTAAGAAGTGTACAAGGCACACACCCCTGCCAGTGGTAATGCATGTTGTAAGGATGCCTCTTGAACCACAACCATCATCATCCCCCTGTGGGAAAAACCAATCCCCCCCCCAAACACACCTGCTCAACAGCTGAACCATGCTCGATAAGACTATCAGACATTGGCAAATGCTATCATGCCTTCCCCAAAGGCTCATTCAAGGCCAGATTCTCACCACCATCAGCTCCCAGATTTGTTCTTAAACATCTCACCACTCACCCCTTGACTTGGACCTGGACAACCAAGGATGGCCCCAACAAGGGTCATTCCTTCCAGGTCCCCACCATTCCTATAACCTGTGATAAGACCATGCCCAAGGCTATCCACTGGGTAGTCACAGTCTTTCATTCATTCAAAGCCCACCTAAACCCCATCGCCATTGACAGAGAGTCAGGAGAGGTGAAAGCAGGGTGGTTACAGCTGTACCAAAACAACCTGTACATTCATCTTCAAGGTCAAATGAAAGAGACCACAGTGGCCAAGAGGGCCTCCCCATCCATTCCTAAACCACCCACCACTGCCCCCCCAACAGCCCACCCTAAGGCCACCACCCTCCCATCAGAGAACCTTCTTGAATCCAAGCTGTCCAAACTCTGCCAGGAGACTGCCGATTTATGGGAAAGGTTTACTAACTACATCTCATCTCATGAGGCATGCTGTGGGCATCACAGTGAGTCACCATCCGAGTCTGCATCAGAGGATGGCACAGAGAGTGCCTCACCCCAACCCCAATGCCCACCCCCCATCCTGCTCAGTCTCCTACCTGATGGCTCTTCAATGCCCACTGTTAACCCCCCATCATGGCTAGTCACTGCAACAGCCCAGCAGGATCTTCCTCTCACCTTCAGAGACAGCATCATTGTCCCATCCCCTTTCACCATCTTGAAATCATTCCCAGAGGGAACCCTTGAAGTCATCAAACTGAAATTTGATGGCACCACCCCACTCTACATAGGTACCCACAAAGATGGGGAACTCAGGGTATCTACCACAGCTTCAGCTGACATGGTAACTATCACTTACAACCTACCCCATGATCCATATGTTCCAACACTTCCTCACAGGAGGAAGTGACTTACCTCCATCCTGCCACCTTTTTTCTACTGTCTCGTAGTTGTAGCACTCCCTCCACTCACCACTTTACCTTAGCAGGTTCATCATGCAGGCCCCCTGGGCCTTGGTTGGTTGAGTGTGCAAAGTGCTCAACTTTTGTAGCACAGATTCACATATGGTCACCCCCTTGTACACCAGACAATTATGGCTAGTATAGTGTGATATAGGGACATCCTTGTACCTCGTGCACTTTATTACAAAAAAAAATGCATATTGTAAAATGGAGGTATCATTTGTAACAGCAACATAGTCATACACCATCTAATCTGCAACAATTAGCATCAGTACATACATCGAAAGGGTCTTGCCCTCACATTAATGAAAAGTGGTGGTTGGGAACAGTCAAGATCTGCAAAAGCATTCATCAACCCAATGCTGTAGAAAATGTGGAACCTTGATCTTACAATATGTGCATCCTCCATTGGGAATGAACCCAAAGTCCTTGATTTTGTCCATGAAGTTCTGTAGTGTGGCATTGACAGTGGAATAGAGTTCTGACTTTAGCAAACCCTGTATGATCCAGTAACTATCCCAATAATCTGTGTGTTAAGTCAACTCTTGACTTGTATGGTTCTGTAGGGCAATGGGTTACTCACATTGCTCTCTAAAGTGACCACTGGGAATGATGAACATGTGATTCAAAGGAATCAGCATACATACTCTTGCATTGGCCACTAGGGTATTCACCACAAACAGCAGATTGGTTCATATTGCATGTGAGCTGGGTCACCAGAGTCTGTAGACTTTGGCCAAATCCACCTGTCAATTGCCACTTAGAGCTTGTATGGAAAGCACAGTTTACCTGCAGTTCACAACCTTCATGGTTTGTTCTTGTTTGATGCATGGTGGAAATGTCTGTGCAAATCTATCAGAGATTGGAACATACATAGTTTCCTCCCAATGGTATTATGTGTCCCATTCCCTATCTCACCTATGCTGACACTCAACATGAACACATCTGGCAAGTACTCCTTGAACTCTTCAACATTTTAGGATCAAATGTTACATTACTGATGGCAACAGAGGGAGTGGTTGATGATGAACCCAAGTGTGCTGGTTGGAGCCCCGAGGAGACCACTGCTCTTGTACACTACTTGCATGAGCATCGTGCAGAATGGGGTGATACTGGAAACTTTTGTCAAATGACATATGCAAATGTTGCTGAGCATCTCTGCCCACTCCTTATCTCTGGAAAAATCAAGGATGGGAGGAATGTATTGATAAAATGGGGTGTGGTAAGTCACGATCTTCACATCCTTCAGTTCATGTCTATATTGATGTCAGATGTAGCTCAAACAAACTTACAATGCTATCATGACTTATCACAGCAAATTGGGTGAACATTGGGACAATGAGCATGGTGCAAACATCAGTGGCACACTTGGGGCAGAACAGTGGAGCAAATATGTTGCTATCAAGAAGCTGTTCCATAACAAGGGTTGGGAGTATCTGGATTTGATGGAGGATATATTTCCCCAGGGTGGCACTACTGGCACCCATGCTTTTCATGCTGGGACATCAAACCCCACTGTGACTGGTGACAGCTCTATCCCTGCTATGACCATCAGTCCCTGTGATCCCATGCTTATCCCTGCCACATCTGTTGGAGCCCCCACTCCCATCCCTGCCCCCATCACTGTCCCTGCCCCTGTCATCCATCCCTGCCCCCTTTGCTGTCCCTGCCCCCTTCACTGTCCCTGCCCCCTTTGCTGTTCCCACCCCCTTCGCCATGCCTGCCCCTGTTGCTGTCCCTGCCCCTGTTACTGACACTGCTGCCACCACTTTGGCTGGAAAGCAGTCATTTTCTACCATGACCACTGATGAAGCAACAGCATCCCCATCCCTACTTTTCTCTATGAATCAGCATCCCCTGATGACTTCATTGACTGGTCCTAGCAGCAAGTGGAGTTGAATGTTGGCCCAGTCTTTGGGCAAGGTGAAACCTCAAGGTATGTAATTCCCACACTGTTGTGATTATGTCAATTGACAACACCATCCAGCACCTTGGGGATAAGCTGGACATGACCTTCATGGATCCTGTCATGATCATGCAACCCCCAGCTATCACATATTACTAATTGATGTTACTTCTGGTAGATAGCCTTCTCCCAGTATGTATATCGCTGATCTCTGGACTCTGGAGCTCAGACCCTGGTACACTGCCCTTCCTTTGTTCAGTATATAGTTTCATAGGTTTCACTCTAGCATAGCTTCCCCATTCCACAGTATATGTTTCAGCCACCAGTGGTCTGGCCTTCAACCACCTGGACAGTAGATTGCTCACTCCATACATAGCTTTAGTACTATGGATTACCAATACTGCCAGTACTCTGGCATTGGTACTTCTGGCACTTAGGTATATAATCCATGTACTTACTTCTGTAGATACTCAGCAATAATATTGACTTGAACTTCCAAGTTGAACCCTGAGCTAAGTCTCTGAGCTGTACTCCCTGCCTATTCCCCTTGCTTAGTCACTTGGCATACCCAGAACCTATCCAAGGGCCCAGTTCACAAGCTGAGGCCAATATGGGTGTTGTGCCAACTCTGTAGGTCCCAGAACTCCCAACCCCTTGCTGGAACTATGCTGGCACTTGTTTTCCCAGTCCAGACCTAGCCCTCAGAACCTGGTTCTAACAGATCCCCTTATTGCCATTCAGACTGCCACACAAATGTTATACAAAGATTCTGCCATTGCACATCCCACCACCACACATTTATGATTTGTCAATTTTTGGCTATATCCAATTCTGTGGCCATTTTTATTGTGTTACCTGATGAAGAAGCCTGGCATGCATACAGTGGCTCAAAAAAGTGTCCCAATGTTGGGTCATTTTGGAAAGATCTTGTATTTGTGAGTGAACTACTGAGAGTCAGTTCTTGAGCCTGCAGAGGGGCTGACAGTGCTTGGTCTTGGCATTCCAAAACTGTATTGGTCACATGATTTGGTTGTCCAGGAGGCAAGATATGACCATTTAAAATGGCAACTCATTGGGACACTTTTTTGAGCATGTTTCTGATCAGCAGTTTTGGGATTCAGGATGCCCTCCTTAGGGGCCCTTCAAAATTCAGCTGGAAGCCATCCATATGGTGTTTTCCCTACCCATGCCCCAAGGTGTCTTGTCACTAATCCATACTGGGCAAGCTGAAAATGTCAAGAAGGTGAATGTCATGCTTCAGGACATGAAGGATAAACTGATCCCCTCTCCACTAATGCATTTCCAGTGATAGAAAGCTGGTGTAGAGGCTGAGGTGAAGCAAAGCCCTTCCTTACACTCCAGGTGTATGGGATGGATGGTCCACTGAGCAGTCAGGGTGCAGATACTTTGCTTCCATTTGACCTTGGATATTTCCTAAAGTCACTTACAAGCCAATGACCCCTTCCTGGTCAATCACAGGTCAACTCAAGCTGCAGTCTAACTAACTCCCATATGATGCTTGGATTGCACAGCAGGGCTTTGTTTCATCTCAGCCTTCACAGGAGCTATCTATCATTGGAAATGCATTAGTGGAGAGGGGATCAGTTTATCCTTCATGTCCTGAAGCATGACATTCACCTTCTTGACATTTTCAGCTTGCCCAGTATGGATTAGTGACAAGACACCTTGGGCATGGGTAGGGAAAACACCATATGGATGGCTTCCAGCTGAATTTTGAAGGGCCCCTAGTGGCTTGAGTGTATCAATGGATGATACTGTGGTGTACACCAGTATTTACCCAGATTCCCTTCATGAGATACTAGCCCTGCTGAGCTAGCAAGATGACTTCTTGACTTGTGCCTAGGATTGAGGCTGAAAGGGCTAAATTCAATGTTTGGCATTGTTTACATGCTTACCAACCATGTATAAGATCATGTGACACAATCTGACTTTGTTTTTAGAACCAAACAAACAAAAGGAGGGCATCCTGAATCCCAAAACTGCTGATCAGAAACATGCTCAAAAAAGTGTCCCAATGAGTTGCCATTTTAAAATGGTCATATCTTGCCTCCTGGACAACCAAATCATGTGACCAATACAGTTTTGGAATGCCAAGACCAAGCACTGTCAGCCCCTCTGCAGGCTCAAGAACTGACTCTCAGTAGTTCACTCACAAATACAAGATCTTTCCAAAATGACCCAACATTGGGACACTTTTTGAGCCACTGTATGTAGTGGATATGTATGACAATCTGGTCAAGGTCACTGGGGGCCTTAGTTTTGTTATGTTTCAAATATGTTGTAGCCACAGTCTTTGATGTATAGTAGCATTGGTGAATCCTACTTGCATCCAGTTTTTCTCTCATAGAATTTGTCTGACTGCCAAATGAATCTGCATGCATTCTCAAGCAAGTGTACACTACAAGCAGCTACAAAATGTGTACCATTTCCTCCTCAAACAGGGCTGAGTCTTCATCTGAACTTGTATCCAAATTGCTTCTCTGTGCTTGCTCTGCCAAGACAGTCTGGTAATCATTCCACATAGCCACTGCAATGGCATCACACATCCCATTCATAACCTCATGCCCTACATCCATTGCACCACCCATGACTACATGGAGATTAGGATCACCTTGCTTGCCACTGGCCTTCATCATAGTTACCATCCCCAAGTACAAAATCATGCATGTCTTCATCAGCAAGTAAATGAAATTGTGTAACATGCAGAGGCACAGTGGGAATTCATGCCTGTACATCAACATTGTATTCTGGTGCCAAGAGGAGTATTTGAAATCAACACTTCATAATGCCAAAAATATGTTCAATAACATTCTACACAGATGCATGTTGCAAGTTGAAGAGTTCTTCTTTATTTGAGGGTCTGACAAAAGAAGCTTAGAAGCAAACAGAAATAAGAAACAAATGAATTATTCTCACTGGGTATTAGCATGGCCCCATTCTGCAAGATGGTATCAGATGCCATGATAGGGGACAAGCAATGCTTGATGTGAAGGGTAGCCAGCATCTGCAAGGAGGTATTTTCCTTTGGGGATCTGAAGAGTAGTAGCGATTGCATCACCATAGATGCGAGCATCCTTGGCAGATCCTTCCCAGCCCATCAGCAAGTAGATAGATTTCAGGCCAAAGTCACAAATGAAAAGCCCATTCTGGGATAGGAACCCTTTGCAATTTCGGTAGTTTGAATGTATGACTGCAGGAGGGGATGCAGGGATGTGACAACCATCAATCATGCCAATCACATTCTGAAAGTATGGCCAAAACTTGGGGTTGTGCCATATTTTTGGATGAACAGTTTCACTGCTTGGAAATGGCATGTAGGCAGAATAAAATGGCTGATCTGAAAATATGACAAGCATTTTTTTGAAGTATCTGTAGGACATGGTTGTTCATCAAATCATCACATGAATTGTATGTCAAATGCACCAAGATATAGTGTCATTTGACTGCTGAAAATGCTCACCAACATGCTGAACTGTCAGACCAGTCACACACATGTACATGAAAATTGCAAGCTGCTCCTCCAGGGTAACAAACTTCAAGTTTCCATGTGACCTATATCCCACAGCTCCTTGATCAGCTGGGTAAGAGTCTCCTTCAACATACTAAATTCACAACAAATGTGTCCTGGATGACTGGTAAGGAGTTCCTGGACCCACATTTCACTGGAAAGGCAGGACATGTGCTATGGTATGGGATTCCTGTGAATACTTGAGCCAATTAGCTCAACCAACAAATCATTTGTTGGTTGAGCTGTAAGAGTGCCTGCAGAAGGGTCAGGAGGTGCTGCAGTGGAGCTTGGCACACTTCAGATGATCATGCTGCATATCAAAACAAGGTTCAATGTTCAACCTCCAACATGCATGTTACTGCCACTTGTCAAACAAGAACAAACCATGAAGGTTGTGAACTGCAGGTAAACTCAGGCTCCTACCCATCCTTGTTGGAGGGTATGAGGGATGGCTTCCTAGTATAGTTTGTTTGCATGTATTTGTTGCGATTATTTCAAACTCAGCCTAACTTTATCCCTTGAACCCTCCAACAGTGGCTGGTACAAAACATTGGTAAGATTTGTTGCACTGCCATTCAGCCCATATTGGCATGGGTGTAAGTGACACAGGTACAGTAGAGATAATGATGATATGCATGGACATGTACACATTTGGACATCAGCAACACAGCATAACTAATATATTAGACTTATCCTTTCCTACTTGGTCTTCATGACCAACTCATCTCTGGAAATCCCTAGTGTCGAAGACATATGAAACAAGACAATTGCAGGTTTTGGAAAATGGCTGTGTCTATGGCAGGTCAGAGTCACACAAGCCTTCCTCAAGGGCAGTCAGGACATAGTATGCATTGCAGGGACATTCAATGGGGAAGACACTCACATTCTGGATGCCACTGCTTTTCCAACCAAAGGCTCTCCAGATCATTGTAACACTGCTGAATCAACTTGGGAAGCAGCAAGTCGACTGCTTGGAAGGTGTGGGTCTGCATGCTATTGCGATCAATGCAGACATGGCCAGCAAGAAAAATTACAAGGTATGGGTATACCTTTCATGTGTCCTACATGCATAATGCACTTATACTTGACTAGGACATCGAGGTGCTCAAATACTGGGCTATTATAATAAGTCTGGAACAAATGATGAAACCAGGGGGGATGTTTGAGGTGCTGTTGAAGAAGAAAGAATTTGTCAACCATATAATGGGAATAATCTTTGATGAAGCACACTGCATCACAACCTGGGGAGTATTCAGGCCTGAATATAGGGAGTTAGGCCAACTATGCTTTATCCTACCACATCAGGAGCCATACATGATCACGTCTGCAATGCTGATGCCAGAGAATCTTGCTGACATTACTTGAACTCTGAACCTGCAAGGAAAGGAGGACTGAGTCAATATTCAAATCCATATGGATTGGCCTAACATAAGAATCTGTATATGCAAGATCAAGCATCCACTTACCTCTTATGCAGACCTCTTTTTCCTTGTGCCCAAGGGCTGGATGACAGGTGATCCAGCACCACCAAAATTCTTGGTCTTCTTTGATGATATCCAGGATGCCATCGCTGCTATGAAAACCCTGCAAAAGCACCTCCCACATGAGGTCTGTCACAAAATTAAATGGTTCAACTTGGATATGACAATGACATACAAAGAAGCAGAGGTTACTCACCTGCATTCTGGGGACATCTGGGGTTTGTGTACAACTGAGTCATTTGGGGATGGTGAGTCAGAAGTGTCTGCAAAGTGAGTATTCCTCACCTTCCAGTGGACAGGGGATGGATGTGCCCAGATATTGCCATTGTGGTTCAGTGGAGAGCAACTAGTGGGCTATCTACACCGTGGCAATGTTGGGGGCATGCAGCAAGAGTGCATGGGGAGAGCAGCATGGCAATACTATTTGCTGAGAAAGACCTATTCAACAATGTGAAAGAGGAAAGAAGAATGTGCAACAGGAAACTAGAAAGAAATGTACTGGTAATACACTAGATTTGATGCTGCAAGGGCTACCCAAAAGGCTTGCACTTGGTCTCGACAACACTACAACCAAGGGTGACAGTTATAATAACCACGAGAATGAGTTGGGAAGTATACCAGTCAGTGAGACAGTATTGAGGGGCTTGATGGTTACAGGACTACCTGGACAAGTCAATGAAGGGACTTCAGTGATGAAGAGACAGAAGAAAGACCTTGATCCTGCAATGGACTACCTTATCAATGCAAATTTTCAGGGGGTGATGTGTCAATGGGTGATAGTTGAGATGTTCTTTGGAAGTAACCTAGATAAGGGTGTGGGTGAGCCTTCCATTTGCAGAACAAGAGTAGAAGGTTGACTAGTGACTCTGAATTCAATTTGAAAGTGAATAATCACACCACATGTGATCCCTCTTGCCTGCAGGGGTGTGCACAGTGTGTTCTCACCAGACCACCTGTGTGTTGTGACCTCCACAATCCCACTGCATTCTCATTTGTCAACATACTTCCACCTGCAACTGTCAAGAATGCCACTCACTCCCACCTCTCAAAATATACTATGGATGAAAGAGAACTTGCACTCTGTGATGCACTGGAGGCTTGGAGGGAAGCCAAGGCAGTTGCTAAGCTTGGCAGTGCTCGTGTTATGGACTTTGGTGCAGGATTCATTCTACCCAGTCCAACGATAGACCACATCATCAACAGCACTCACCACCTCAAGTTACAGATGATCAACAACCTTTGGAAGGAAACTCACTGGTTGGGGGTGGGACTTTATGGCACCAAAGTCTTGGCCATTGTCCACCATACATATCATTCCTCAGCCATCTGACATGCCTGTATTGATGAGAACACCCATCCCTGCATGCCCTGCTCTGCAGCCATGCTCTCAAGTTCAGCTGCCTGCTTCTCTCAATGGTAACACTGTTGCAAGTACCTCTACCCTCAAGGCTAGGAAGAACCAGTGTTTGGCTTGTGGGTTATCTGGCCATAACCATAAGCTACATTTTCTTTAACTGACTATGTCTCCTCTAATGGTTGCTCAGGATGCAGTCATGCATGTTTGCAGCACCCTGATCGCCTCAGAAAGGAAAACAAAGCACAAGCCAACAACACAGTACAATCATTACATCCCTAAGCATCAGGGAACCTTTGATGTTCTGGTATTCCTAGATAATTATGGCCAGTAGTTATCAGTTTGATATGAACTGGATAATGGTGTATAGGGCATGATCTTCTATAAATCATAATGATAATAGTCAAATAATGGATTAGATAACCTGGCAGACATTTTACTGTTTGGTCAACTGCATATAGCCCTGACATCAGAGTTACAAGACTTTTGTCATCATGCTATAGTGATGACAAGAGCTGATATGACAAATATAATAATGCTATCAAGTTGACAACACATTATAATTGTTCATCAGACAATATCATGATCATACTAATGACAATATTCTTTTCACTCTGATTTTACTTTGACCATCAATATCTAGTCTTGTCATCTATGTCATTTATGATCCATTATGACATCATGACTGTACAGCCACTTTAATTTTTTGATGTGCTGGGTCTCTGGCAGAACTTTGCAAATATCTTGCCCAAAAAAGGAGATATTGCTAAGGTAAGCATATTCCCATGGTCCTATGATCATAGGCTACAACTTTCGTTATGACATTGTGGCTGTACAATTACTCCATATAGTAGATTTTTTGACTTCTGTGTCTGTACCAATGTGCTGTGTCAAATTCAAACTCCAATAGAAATTTGTGGGGGTGTGCCACAGCCAGCTTCGAAATTTGCTGAGGTAAGCAAACAGAAGTATATAAGCCCACTCACTCTGGCACCACAACTCTTTCCATTACCACCACCATCTCCTCTTGTCATTGTCATTGTCCCTCCCTCTGATGATCCACCAGAGGGGGGATTGGCAGAGGGAGGGGGTAGGTTCCCTCTGAGGCTGTGCCTACTTAGCATATGTAGATGTGTAGTCCCTGTACTATTGTAATTAAAGTAATTTTATAATAATATAATTCAATTATTAGCTGACTACATGCTAAGTTGAGTGTGGGAATTTGTATACTGAAACAGTCTTGGGGGGTAAGTCTGAACAGATCTGTGCAGGTCTGTACAGAGGGGTGGTAATGTCTGATAGTGAAAGATATATATGATCTACAGTTCACATTCTGAAACATATGATCAACTCAATCTTAATGATAACTTTTGACCTATGCTGCCAAGGCTCCCAGAGACTATATGGCCTGATCAATGTGTGTATCATTATGATATACCTTATAGGGCTTTACTGGGTAGATAAAGTCTTATATAACATAATCATTTCATTAAAATTCCCCTGATGCAACTCACCCACTACATCATCCAATGTCAGGAAACTTTCTCCATCCTCCTCAACTCCATCCTGGCCAAGCTTGCCTTCTGTTTTTTCCATGAGCATATGACCTATGTCAATAAGGTCATCCATACACCATTTACTAGATTGCCCTGTTTGCATTTTATGTGGCAAATTTTTTTTGAAGTATGTGCATAGTTCTTTGAATGTCAATGACATGTCTGCTTCCTGTCACCTAGTTGTTATGTGGTTATGAAGGAAATGTTTCTGGAAGACACCGTGAAGATTGCAATAGACCTGGACAAGCAGCAACTCCAAGATGATGCACAGGATGGTATGATTGGAAAATTTACCACCATTTATTACCTTTATGAACAGGTTGTTCAATTCCACACACCAGTCAACCCTGTGGAATTTCACTTGTTGGCCACTCAGATTAACAAGCATCAAGTAATGCACAGCACGCCTGAGAGCACCAATGGTCACATCAACACCATCCATTTCAGCAATCAATACTTACCATAAACCTGCTGGATATATGAAATGTATGTTGAGCAAGAACTCTGTCATATAGGCTGCATACTTATGTTTGCCAGTTGCTTTGAAGACAAGGATCCATGCAACAATACACAACTCCACTCACCTGATATCACTGGTGTTCATTGCATGTGTGAGTTCTTCATACAGTAGCATATACTTGTTGATGATCAGTGCATTCTCAAACTGCATGTTGTGCTGTGATCCAGGCTTCTGTTGCACCCTCCCGATTGCATTAGTCACAATGTACTTGTGGGTGATCCTAGTCACTATGTCCTTTTACCTTTAGCTGTGTAAATGTTGGCTTTGTGTCTGCAAGGGCCTCGAGAGTGGTAAGCCTTGAATCGAAATTTGTAACCTCCAACTGCCAGCAATCTAACCTTCAGCAAACCCCACTGTAAGTATTTAGTTGATGCATATGTCTGAATCCAGGTTTGGACTGATAGATTCCAGTCTCTTTTGGATGCAGAATCCCAACATCATGCATCAAGGATGTGTCGTCATGTCTCACAGCCATTGGATGAATGAACACATGCCACAGCACATCTGCAGCTGCCATCTTCAAGTGGAACAGTCCTGGAATGAAGACCACATACTGACATCGGTTCCAAGGTGAGTCCTCTAGTGCCTGGTGCTGTAATATTGCATGGACATGCTCTGCAGTCCCTAGATCTCCATGGAAGAGCATGGCATAGTCAGAAATGTCCAGCATTTCCATGTTGTTCTTGTCCTTGGGATTGTGGATTCTGGCTTGGGCAAGAAGGCCAGTAACTGACTGAATGTTCCCTGACACAGTAGAGTTAACAAATTCCATAGCATGTGCAGCTATAATTGGTGTCTTGGTAACCAGGATTGCTTCGACAAGCTCCAGCTCTCCCAACATGCCCTTGAAGCTCTGAAAGTAAGCAGGTCCATGTTCCACCAGGTCTGACAGAAATTTCCAGGTATTGTACTGTAGCCAGCGTGACATACTGGCTCCACCCTGGCTCTCTGGATGAAGTTCAAGTAAGTCCCTGTATGTTCTCCCCATTCTCTCTTCTGCTGGCCTCAGTGCATGAATATTGCGGACAGACCATTCCCAAAGGAATTGTGAACAACAACGGTTGTCAAGAGAGGTTCTGTGTTGCAATGGAAACAGAAGACCAGAGGTAAGATGTTTCAATGTATTGTTAGACTTCTTGACTCATTGATCTGAAGTTTTGAGGTCAACATCAAAATTATCATATGCATAAGCAGTGAGGATTGTGTGTCCAAGGGATTTAATGGTATGGCTGGATTCCCTTGAAAGCAACAGGATTGCTGAGTTTATTGAGGTGACAGATATTGACAGGCCCATGCATGCAAGGGTCTTGACTACCTTCTGTGGTGTGTGTGCAGATTGCAGAAAAATACCCAACATGCATTGTAAGTAGTTCACCTTCTGGTTTGTATTTTGAACTAGCATGCTGATGATGACAACCTTTTTCTGGTGGGATTATTCATTCGCTATCCTGAATAGCACAGTATCCACTGTACACACAATTGTTGCCACTGCATGTTGCCTGACTGATCTACCTGTTGGCTCTCCCAGCCTTATGTTGCACCCTTCAAGGGTGTCATAGTAAATATCATTGTCATCCTTGTTGGTTCAGTCATCTAACTCTGTTGGCCCCATCCTCCATGCCTCACATGTCAACAATGCCACATCCAGCATCTCCCACAGGTGTGGTGCATCCTGTTTCATCTTCCATGCCAATTCATCGATATTGAACTCCTCTAATTGCTGAACATTTGCATGTGTAGCATCGAAATGGAGGCCACTGCCCTCTGCTGCAATCCTTTCAACTTCATCCACATACATTTCCATTGCAATATTATTCACTAGAGCTCATACATTTTGTTTGCCAGTTTCTGAATATTTGCTGACAATTTCAATAATATTGTTGATTTGTGATGCAAAGCTGAGCACTACTGAGTCATTCTGGTACTTTTGGCTCAACAGCAGACCCAGGATGAATTGTGGGAGTGTTATTTGAAGTAGCCAGAAGGTATTTAGGAGATAATTGACTTTTTGGGAGTTATCCATTTCAATTTTGGAAATCCTAAATAAAACCCCTCAATTATGTACATTGGATTCTGACATGGGCCAAATGGCAGCAAATGAATCTTACCAATGTTTTGTACCAGCCACTGTTGGAGGGTTCAAGGGATAAAGTTAGGCTGAGTTTAAAATAATTGTAACAAATACATGCAAACAACTATAGTAGGATGCCATCCCTCATACCCTCCAACAAGGATGGGTAGGAGCCTGAGGTAAACTGTGCTTTCCATACAAGCTCTTAGCAATTTACAGATTCACCAGCAACTACCACTGGCCAAATATGGCAATACCCCTAATACAAACTCTCGCAGCCAGTGTCTCAGAGTTCGAAAATTAAGCATTATGTAATATAGCACAGCCACACCCCAAACCAAAAATTGTAGCCTGCATTGTGGGGATCATGGGAGTATGCTTACTTTGAGATCTTTATTTTTGAATGAGATATTATTACTAAATTACTAAATTTTTCACAAGTCTTTGTAATTTTTTGCACAGCCACAATCACACCAAAGTTGTAGCCTGGGTTGAGAGGATCATGTGACTATGCTTACATCAGCAAGATCTTTATTTTTGAATGAGATATTAATAGAATACTTTGCACTGCCACACTCCAGCAGTTGCCAATGAAAAATGTGACCAATGCTGGAATTGAACCCGAGACCTCATTGGTAATCACTCACATTGTAACCACTACACTATTACTACTACATTATCCATATGACATGTATCTGTGCCTGGTTGTTTGGTTCTGAGCTTTTTGGGGTTCTGCTCCTCCTGGGCATTGCCGGTGTAGTGTGTTTGCATCATCATGCTGTATATGACATTTCTCCTTTTATGCCTATCTCCCTAGGTATTCTTTCATTGTGTCAATGCCAATTGTCATTTGATGAGGTGATGTCATATGGCATTGCACCCCTGATCTTGCTCTTCAGGCATAGCAGCCACATTTGGCAATACCACTGTTAGGGGTACGACTCCATATATTTTTCACTTCCTGCCATTCTTTATGCTGTTCTTTGTCTATTTCTCGCCACTGATGTCTGCTAGCATGGTATTCAGGTTCTTTGCACTTGTGAATGGAGACCATGTGAAGATGTTTAGGACCGGTTCATCTGCCGCCATGTACCACTGCATCTATGAAACTACTATCCACAAGACAAAGATCAACTGTATGCTGTACAAGAAATTCTGATTCCATGCATTATGTTCAACTCTGCACTCTCCTTGGGACACACTCTCATGCTTTGGCATGGTGGAATTTGGGAAGTTTTTCAGCAGTATGGCAGAAGTGCAGAAGGTAGGACACCAGACACTGTGGTAATACAGTAGTGTGGTAGTTCATCATGTGGTGATACAGTAGTATGGTAGTTGGTCATGCCATATTGCAGTAGTTCATCATGCTGTAGTACCATAGTGCATCATGCCATAGTACCATAGTGCATCATGCCATATAGTACCTTCATATTGAGTCATGCTGTGGTATGGTATTGCTACAGAAAATTACAATAAGCTGGACATTTCAGGCAGAGGGAACCTGTATGTGACCCTCAGTACTATGAAAATACAGTATCTTGTGTATGGATGGGATTGGATGGAATTCACTATGCTACGAAAGGTGGCTCAGGTATAAACAGAAGTAAATAACTCATCAGCTCACAAAAGAGAACACATATACTATGGTAAAGGACATGTATAGTATGGGCAATGAGACTTAGTGTATGGTGTGCTTCAGGGTGATTACATAAGTGAGCAAATATGTCCCAACTATGGCTGGTACCCCAGGCCCAAATGCCCAATGCTCCCCATCAAACTGCACAGGGGAAATCTAAAGTAAAACATAATCCTGAATAAAGAATGAAAAATACCATATGTATCATCAAATGTGTGATGAGATGCAGGTGGTTCAAGTCTGGCTTTGCAGTTGCTGTCTTTAATCACCGCTGCAGACAAAAGTCCAAATATCTCTGCAACCATTGTGCCAACTGCAACCTAACATACACCAATCGAGGGCTCTTCAAGAGTAGTATAAGAGTTCCAAAAAATGAGAGCCACAATGGCGAAATGGGGAGGACATGTTGTATGGCATAGTATGGTGACAAGGCAGGTGGAGGAGAACAGGTCACCAACAATCGACAATCGACAACTGGTCTAATCAACACATAACCCATGGTGACAGCAGGAGGAACGACAATGAACACAGGAAAAAAGGAACTATGCTGATCAGTGCACCCGTTCTCGACATATGGGCAAAACCAACTGAGGGTGCCTCATTCAAGCACAAAAGTTTGAATATCTCTGCAACCACAAATGAGACAGTGGTGTATGATATGCTGTTAGAAATCCCTCAGAGAGGTACAGGGTCCCCAAAAAACAGGTGGTTCGGTGGCAAAACGGGGGAGATATGCACTGGACACAAGTGGGGGGATGGGGAGGAGAGGGTGCCAATGACCAACAGCTCAGTGCGATACTACACAACCAAAGGAAATGACAGAGGGGAGTGTGGAAAACAGGAAGAACAAGAAATTGGGGGAATGTGCACACTTAATCTCAAGCTATTTGCAAAACAGTCTCTCAAGTTCCTCTGCACACCAAACTAACCATATCTCCAGCACAGCCAAAGTGGCAGCAATTTGAGACAGACCATTTGAAGGGTCTCATTGAGTATACTAGGAATCCCGGTTTGCAAGGGATTTGGCTGGGCATAGGATGAGAAATGTGGCAAACACAAAGAGATGTAGGAGGGGGAGGAAGAGGACAGTGCATGTATGAACTAATTTTTTATCCACCCAAAAATGGGACAAGTCAAGGACAGAGCCAAAGGGCCAGGTTATCAAGTCGGAGAAAAAGGTG